>JAVBJF010000391.1:0-307500 GCA_033439095.1 Pseudococcus viburni | reverse complement strand
TACTACTTTTATTTTTTTTTTTTTTTTATTTTATTTATTTTTTTTTTTTTTCTTTTTTTTTTTTTTTTTTTTTATTTTGTTTGTTTTTACTTTTTTTTCTTTTTTTTTTTTTACTCGCATGGATATCTGAAACCACATCGACTAAAATAGAATCATGTCTGCGAATGTTTCGTCAGCAGTCCTTTGAGTAATCCATTTGTTATCAACTGCCTCTTTAAGGTCTTGTCTAAGCCGTTTTTCGAAGATTTCTGGACCGTCATCACGTTCGTCTTCCTCCAGAGGAGTCCAGAGGGCGAAATCCGTGTGATTACGAGTGTCCCTAGCCACTTCGTAATAGTATACCGGTTCTACGTCGAATTTAAATACTTCGGTGTGCTGGAATGTACCTTCTTTTAAAAAAGATACCCGCGACTCCTCGTCTAATGACTCGGGTTTGCACCAAGCGTATCTACCACGTAGATTTGTCTCTATACCAAGGCAATCCATTGATAATCTACCAATGATGAAAACCTTGTGAGAGGTATCTAAAACGTAAAATGGCATCGTCATCAGTAAATTGCCAAAACTAAAAGTCATTTGGACAAGATGAGTCATAGTTCTTACAAGTTGGCCATTGGCCATCTTTAAGATGACTGGTCTTTCCAGGCGAATAAACTGAATGTTATCTTCGTGTTGTACAAGTAGGTGATCCAGTAATTTCTTTGAAATGACATTTGGGAGTGCCCCTGAATCCAGTTGCGCTGCTACCAATTCTTTTTCAAAGAGTACTGGAATCGTAAACGTAGGATCCTCGGCTCCTTCGGTGACAATTTGTCTCCGTACAGATGGGCAGACTTTGCGAAGAGGCTTCGCGTTGTCAATTGCATCAATCACCTGTACGTTAGATAGATCAAGGCCTTCGAGGATCTTGCTATCTGTTTCGAAAATTTTCACGTCAGGATGTGGATCGTCGTCTGAATCGATGTCTGACAGAATGTGAGATTTCCCAGATTCATATGCAGAATCGCAGATGTCGGTGTCCACGTTTGCCAAGTGAGCCATACTTACTGTATATTTCTTGTGACGTTTTCTACGTCTATGGTGATGTTTGAAGTTGTCATCTGTTTCTGAGTCACTTTCAGGCACCGTTATTCGTTTTTTACGACGGCGTGGTTTCCTTACAGTAACCTGTTCAACCGGTATTTTTGGCGGTTTTGGAGTTGATACAACTCTTCCTCCGGCAAACTTGGTATGATCAGGCTCAAAGAACGTTTTAAGCTCACCTACACACTGAGGCGGTGAAGCCTTCTTTAGGTAGCTTTGGAATTGTTGAGTCAACGAATCCATAACGTCTTTGTACTCAGTTGGTTTGATGAAAAATTTACCCGCTACATTAGCGCATGTGGTAAATTTTTTATCCAAAATCACCATATTGTTGTCTTTATCGGTTAAAGGCAGAGAATAAGGGGTACCCTGCTCTGTCTTTTTATTTTCTAATTTGAGAAAATTCAGAGAGGGATCGCGAAATATTTGTATTCTGTCGTCATGTTGGAGTTTCCGGCAAATTCGTCTGAGTGATTTGTATCTTCTCAGGCTAATGGGTTTATCGGTCTTTCCCCGTGGTAGAATTACCGGGAATAGAAAGACGATTTTCTCAAAGCCTTTGATAAATAATACATTCATCAATCTTCGTAACGAGGTTTCCCACGTTATGTGAGCTTGCCTGGAATAATTAAATTCCAACTGACACGCAGAAACAAATGCGTATTTCTCAGTGAATTCGTGGGATATAATTTCATCGATTAGGTCATGTATCGCCATCTGTGGCACCAGGTAACTCGGTAAATTATCACCGCACTCTGTGTGTCTGATGAAATGCGATACACCATCTCCAATGAATACCCATTGTCGAAATATTTCGGCGTTTTCAGAGATTCGTTGGCTAGGGGGTAGCCCTTGCCCCCCTAGCGCTGCTCGTTTCCCGGATTCGAATCAGCAGTATTCGGTACATCGTCGTCCTCTGCAAATTCGTATTCGGAGCCGGAATCGCATTGCTCGATTTTGTGAACAGGAACAAATCTTGGCGATTTCTCGCCTTCCTTCATCACTTTTTTGAAGACCATGCGCGGCGGAGCAGTTTGTGGCGTTGCCGCCTGTGGGTTACGACTCTCGTACTTTCTACCAGCATCTTCAGGTTTGCCTTTCCAACCTGTCGAATGCGTATACTTTTTCTGAGCATACGAATTCGGAGTACCATGATTCGGAGCTGGATTCTGTGGTTGTGCCACAGCAGGCTTCCGATGATCGTACAGTTGTTTGAGCGGCTGAGTCCTCATCCTTGAAGCGAGCTTCGATGATTCACGCCGGCTGGCAAAACCTTCAATACGAGTAATAAACGCTTTCATGTCTGTGCGCTCCTCGTTGGTAATGAGGTGCTGCTGAAATTCAGGAAGCTTTTCATACATAAGAGTTATTTTCTCGAACTCGTCTATCCCTTGCATCTTGAGAATTGTGCGATACCACCTCAAGATGGTTTGAGCAATCATCCGGTTACTCGACGCATGAGTCACCTGAGTCAGGAAGTACTCCTGCGCCGCCTTCTGATCCTGACGGTCCCAGAACTCTAAGAAGAAAGCTTTCGTCATACTTTCCCACGATGATAAATGTTTCGTATTCTCTTTCCACTCCGGATTTATATCAATACAATTAAGGAAAGTTGAGCATTTTTTCCCTCCCTTCAAAGTAGAATCTTTTACGTGATTCTCAAATGCTTCGAAGAAATCGTTGGGATGGTATCTGCCCTCCTCATTGAATATGATACCAGCTCCTCGAATTTGAGCAGGAGTTGGTGGAGGTTGAAGAGTATTTACGACTATCGGTGGGGGCGGCGGGTATGCGAAATTAAAGCTTGCAGGACTTGGTCCAGCTCCTGCGAAATTTGTAGGTATAGGCGTAGGGCCTCCCAAATTCGTAGGAGTTGGTTGGGGTCCAGTAAAGTTTGATGTAGTGGGCATTGGCCCCATAAAACTTGTCTGGATTGGCATCGGTCCCGTATAATTCGGTTGAATGGGCATAGCCCCTCCAAAATTAGACGGTATTGACATAGCACTCATTTTTCTCGTCAGTTCTTCGAATTGAGCATTCTGAGAATTCAGACTCGATTCGAGAGCTGCGATTTTGTCCTGGTCTTGCTTTCGCATTGTTGCCATATCGTTCATCAATTTTTGTTGTTGTTCGATTGCAAGTTGCCATTGCTTGGCCATGTCGTTATATCCTGCCATATAAGGTGGCATACCGACATTCGGCTGCGGCATCATGCCGAATATGTTATAACCTGTATTGGGCCACCCGATTCCCATATTGGGCATTCCAGCAAAATTTTGAAAATTAGGATTTTGAAAATTTTGATTCTGGATTCCTCCTCCGGGCGGGTGGTTGAGGGTCAAGTCCGTGATGTTCGGATTCGAACGTGCAATTGTGTCGTTTGTACTTTTGGGTCCCTTGGAATGAGTAGAGTGATGTTCACTCTCATCTCCAGAACTTGATCCATCGTGTATAGACACGCGGTCCGAATCCGATTGTCTACCAGTTCTATTCAAATCATCATTGAATACCAGCGTATTGTCACCATCTCCTGTATTAGTCGTATTTATATTCGACTCAGGATGAGTGGAACCGCCGGGCTGACTGGTAGTTTCTTTAGGCATTCTAGGTTTATGCCTATTTAGATTCGCAATCTTATTTATAGTTTGTAAGGCTATATTAGCTGCGGATCTACGATTACGTATTGCTATTTTCAAATTCGTTTCTTCACTCATTCAAAAGTTAGCCGTAATATTTTAAAATAATGTACAATTGCTATATTATAAATATAGCGTACGTTATTTTTACACACTTGATCGTAAAATATAATTTTACTATTGATCAAATGTAATTTTGAATATTATTTATATTCGTGCAATGAATTAATTCTGGATACAAATAATATTCTGTTTGCAATTCGTAAAAATATTTTACCAGTGAATTACAAACGGGATACAGTCGGACGAATAGCTTGCTTGAAAAAAGAAACAGAAACAAGCGTAGTCGTAGAACGTATTGCTCGAACGGAAAAAATAACTGGAATGAATGCTCATGCGAACATGAGCCAGACGGTTACCTCCGGAGCTACGTTCGGCGACGTTGCCAACTGTATGGGGTGTATTCGACCTCGCTACTCGGCTCTGATTGGCCGGTGAGTTGTTCGAACACGTTTCGCATGTTGTCCGCGTTTCAGCTCGACTACCAAACGGTAGAATTTCAGGCTGACGCGTACGTATTAATTTCCATGCAAAATTAATACATGCGAATTTTACACTTATAAAATACACACATAAAAATACAAATGCAAGGAAATACAAAGACAGCGTGATTATTTACGTTCACATAATTCAAATTATGTTGATTAACGAAAATATTCCGTTGAAAATGCTCTTCACACTCGCGTAGAAAAAAATAATACATTGGAAATGAGCAGGTAAATACACTGAACCCAATTCGACATGTGAGTGCAGGGAATAACTCTGAACACTCGAAAAAATATCTGGAGAGCAGGAAATAGACTCTGAACTCTCTCAGGGTAGAGAATTTTTGCCAACGGTGCTTTCAATTTTTTCAACGGTCATGACTCCGCATCGAAAAGAAAGACACACGTGTCAGGCGCCAATGAAAAAGGAGCACAGTGAGCTGATCAGGCTCACTGGCCTTTTACATAAAGAGGTGACGACTGGACTTATAAAGCCACTCCATCCTTGCGAAGCCCTATGGGGATCTAGTCCCGAAAATACGCTAAGTAGTTGAAACACTACCCAGAGCGCCCTGTGCATTTTACCTCTACGCGTAAGCAACGAGAATAAAATACAACTAATCTTGTGTCACGCATTGCGTGCACCATTCTGGCCACCGCCATGACCTTACGGTCCGAGTTACTACCGCTTTACGAACATGAAAAGTTGACAGAATTCTATGAATACTATCTGCAACTTAGCTAAAATGTAAAAATCGAAATTCAAACTGAATAATTTTCGATTTAAAAAATCGAAATTCTAAATGAATAATTTTCGATAGAAAAACTGTCGAAAAAAGTTGATTTTTGGAAATTCTAACAAGAAAATTTTTCCCAAAATCAAAAGAGCATGAACAGATGGTATTTTTTCGTAGCAGCCATCACGTGACTCACTCGACTGACGACCGATCTACTTCCCTACGGTAAACCCGAGGGGGCAGGGGTTCGGGTGTGGTTGGGGTCCCGTATGTACTCGTGCTTCCCCGGGCAGTAGCTTGGCTGCCAGCTGCAAGCTCGAGGGGGCATGTGTCATAGGGGGACCTGGCCCGTCTGTTCTCCGCCGTAGGTGGGGGAAATCGGTCTTGACGTTGAGGCGTGGTCACGTGATCCTCGGTGGTAGAATCTACTGCCGAGGCACGAAACCATCGGCTCTAACGGCAGTTGCTCCGTAGCTATGTCGTAAAGCGGTAGTAACTCGGACCGTAAGGTCATGGCGGTGGCCAGAATGGTGCACGCAATGCGTGACACAAGATTAGTTGTATTTTATTCTCGTTGCTTACGCGTAGAGGTAAAATGCACAGGGCGCTCTGGGTAGTGTTTCAACTACTTAGCGTATTTTCGGGACTAGATCCCCATAGGGCTTCGCAAGGATGGAGTGGCTTTATAAGTCCAGTCGTCACCTCTTTATGTAAAAGGCCAGTGAGCCTGATCAGCTCACTGTGCTCCTAGCTATGTCGTAAAGCGGTAGTAACTCGGACCGTAAGGTCATGGCGGTGGCCAGAATGGTGCACGCAATGCGTGACACAAGATTAGTTGTATTTTATTCTCGTTGCTTACGCGTAGAGGTAAAATGCACAGGGCGCTCTGGGTAGTGTTTCAACTACTTAGCGTATTTTCGGGACTAGATCCCCATAGGGCTTCGCAAGGATGGAGTGGCTTTATAAGTCCAGTCGTCACCTCTTTATGTAAAATGAAAAAGGAGCACAGTGAGCTGATCAGGCTCACTGGCCTTTTACATAAAGAGGTGACGACTGGGCTTATAAAGCCACTCCATCCTTGCGAAGCCCTATGGGGATCTAGTCCCGAAAATACGCTAAGTAGTTGAAACACTACCCAGAGCGCCCTGTGCACTTTACCTCTACGCGTAAGCAACGAGAATAAAGTACAACTAATCTTGTGTCACGCATTGCGTGCACCATTCTGGCCACCGCCATGACCATACGGTCCGAGTTACTACCGCTTTACGACATAGCTACGGAGCAACTGCCGTTAGAGCCGATGGTTTCGTGCCTCGGCAGTAGATTCTACCACCGAGGATCACGTGACCACGCCTCAACGTCAAGACCGATTTCCCCCACCTACGGCGGAGAACAGACGGGCCAGGTCCCCCTATGACACCGGTGAAGATGATCTGATCGTCGAAAACCATTATGGAACCGTGATTTACAATGGCATGGAAAACAGTTCTTTGATTGTCGTCTATTTCCAAAGCTTATTGCTGAAGAATGCAATGGTCGATGTTTTTTGTGTTTGTCTACTAGTCTCACGACTTGGAGAATTTTTTCAAAGTTATCTGTCGATTTATTTCGATTCATAAAATCCTGAGCATCTGTTCAATTTGGAAATTTCATGAACCTCTTTTTCTGTATTTACTGATGTACGTACGTGTTTTAAAATTGAAATGTAATGAATTTATGATATTGTCTGACCGTTATATCTTGGCAGTTTTTGGTGTTGAGTGAAAACAGCTGTTCCATATGAAATTTGCGTAGTAGTTGCTATTTTCAATTAGCGTTTCAACTGCCAAGATATAACGGTCAGACAATACCGTACCTATTCAACATTGACAATTCAGTTTCATCAAGCTGTCTTACTTCGCGGTACCCATCTTTTCTCAGTACTTTTTTATGCTACATTTTCAAATTATTTGACATTCCACGATTATTTGTCCATGGCACCCATCAATTGATGTATTTTTATTTGCTTTGTACTTTGTATGCTGAATTTTCAAATTACTTGGCATTTTTTTATTGCTGCGATTATTTATGAATTTCATATGCTCGGTTACTCAATGACATTAAGTTGCCATTTGACTTTTCATAGACTAGTTGTTCATGTTATCCGGTTTTCAGAATATCGCAAAATTTTGGTGGTACCATTTGGTGAATAACTGAATGAATTTGATATATTCAGAGTGAATTTTCGAACTAACTCCGTACTTTTCACAGTGCGATTAAAAAAGATTATGAAAAATTTTCTGCTAGTCTTCGTCATTTCATTAATTTATATTATGAAATTTATCAATAACATGTTTATTCAATTTATTATTCCGATTGTTGACGATTAGTTACCATAAAAAAGGCGATTTATAATTATAATTGGCATATCCATGTATTTCAATTTTTTTTTAGCTTGCTGAATTTTTAAAGCTTGACCTTATAAGTATCTATCTACTACCCTGTTGTTTTTCATTCTGTACGTATCGTAAGAAAATTTTTTCAGTTCTGCTAGATTTTTCGCAACTTGATCTCGTACCAAAATAGTGATTAATTTAAATATAGATTGTTAGTACTTACGTTAGTACCTAGTACCTCTACCTAGCTACCTACCATCTATCTATGTGCAGCTTTATTGAAACACATCTCGATATTATGTGGAACCCAATTACTGATTGATTTCTGGGTAAATATGAGCAAATGTCCTGTTTTTTTCAGCATAATTTCATTGCATAATGTACATATTAGATTTTTACCTTTTGATATATGATATGGAATTGATTTCTACTTCCCGTTTCCTCCTTACGATTCTGTTTAAGGTATTTTGATTGAAATGGATATGCAATTTTGTTTATCTTTGAAAAATACGTACGTGTGTGTATATGTGTAACGTTATTTACTGTACTTACCTGCAGCGTAATAGTTTATTTTATTTTTTATGTACTTTTTATTTTAATGAATCATAATATTGAGAGTTTTCTACTGTCTACGCGGCCGAACAATGTTTTTCAACCGAGCTCAACTAACGTAAATTTAATAGTGTTACATTCTTTCGTTTTTAATTCCGCCGCCTTTTTAATTCCGCCGCCTTTTCGTATGAATAAAATATTATGTGTGGTGTTTTTTTTTACCTAAAACTACTCTTTACAGGTGCAGAAGATTGCAATGAATAATAATTGAATGTACGCCTGAATGAAGATTTAAATCACCTGACGATTTTAGTCGTGAAATTTAAAACGTACTGATGAAAAAATGTTTGAAATTTTCTACCTGTTTTCTAGCATAAAATTGGAATTCACTGGTCTGTCAAGTCTTTTGGTACTTTTAAAATAATCATTGATGAAGTTCGTATCATTTTGAAAATAAACAAGCGAGATCCGGGGGGGACCTGGCAAGAGGGTTCCCGGAATAAGTAATTCAGAAGTAGGAAGTAGCAGCAGCGAATTGCTCATGGGAAAGACGATTTTGTTTCGTACTGTGGACGTGGAGTGTGGATTTATATGCTTAATTAATATTAATCCAATTGATTAGTCTTCAAGTTGTAAAGAATTTTCAAAAAATTCAAAACTGGAAAAATGTTTGATTTTCGAGAAAATTGTAGGTTGGAAATGTTGGAAAAATAAATGCGAAAATGAACAAACTGTTGAGAAAATTTGAAATTGGGAAAAATTTCGAAGTTCAACTGAATTTGAATTTCGGGAAAAAAATAATAAATATTTCACACCATAGAAAATCGTCTCTCCTGCGAGTACAAATGGACTTTCGTTATTTATTTCTCTCTTCCTTGCTTATGACTGGTTTCAGTGATGGAAAACTGAAATTATATTAGTTCTAGTTTCAGTTCTCAAAATTTTTTAGTTCCAGTCAGAGGCGGATCAAGATCTTCGCCACCCTGAAGCTAAGCTAACCATTAATCTGTGCCCCTTATTTTAAAAGCTTCATAAAATAGTTAGCATGGATGGAAACCTTTATTTTGTTTATTTATGGTTTCGGTTTTAAAGGGTTTCTCTGAAAGATTTATTACGATTTCGTTCCAGTTCGGCTCTTAAAAACTCCAAAAATTCAAGCAAATGGTTACGGTTTGGTTTTTGTATTTTTACCATAGTTGCGGTTTTTAGCGGTTTTCATAAAAAACATTAATCGGTGACTTGGGGTTAAAAAAAGTATCTTCACCTGAAAAATGCAATTATCGGGGAATTAAAGCACGAAATACTCAAAAATAACGTCGTTTTCGACTAATTTGAGGTCGATGATTACAAATTTGACACTAATTTTTATCCGTCTATGAACGATTCACCATAAAGGTAAATTTCGAGGTAAAAATGGGTAATATCTCGAAAACGAAGGCCTGACGCCGTAAATGGACACCGGATTCGGAATCAGCGACCTCGAATTAGTCGTATTCGACTCCTTTTCTGCGTATTTAGCTATAAAAATGGCATAAATTATCGTTTTCGCAAAATGTAGGTATTCATAGCATGTTTGAGCTCCCACAAAACAACAACTTTTCAACCTATTTATTTTGAAAATATACCTACTTAATCATTTTAACTGCTTTTAAAGCGGAAAATATCCAAAATAGGAGTCGAATATAACTAATTCGAGGTCGCTGATTCTGAATCCGGCGTCCATTTCCTGTACCAGGCCTTTGTTTCGGAGATATGGTCTATTTTCACCTGAAAAATGTGATTTTAGGGCAATTAGGGGACGAAACACTAAAAAATACGGTCATTTTCGACTAATTTGAGGTCGCTAATTACAAATATGACATTAGTTTTCACCCATCTTAGATCGATTCGCCATAAAGAGCATTTTCGAGATAAATATGGGTAATATCTCCGAAGCTAAAGCCCAGCGTCGGGAATGGACACCGGATTCGGAATCAGCGACCTCGAATTAGTCGTATTCGACTCCTTTTCTGCGTATTTAGCTATAAAAACCGCTATCTGCACAAGTAATTACCTAATTAATACCTAGAACAGAGAAAAAAGAGTAAATTCCGATGGTAAATATTTATTTATTATTTCTTTTCACACATTGGTATATAATTGCATAAATATTCATATTTTTTAATACTTAATTAACACTTAAAATTGTTTTTATATGTTTACAGGGAATTCATCGATACCGAAAATTTCTCGAATTAATTCTGCGTTTTGAATTCAAGATTATGATTTACAACAGCAATCTTCATTCAAGGATGATCACATCTTGAGGTAAATTCCAACTGAATTTTTAAATAGCCCCTAAAAGGGAGCAAGATCCGGATCTTGCTTCAACTCCTAGTCGCACGTCCACGTCGTGGGGGCTGGGACCTCGCCAGAATTGGATCCGGTGTGCTAACGCGACAGGGGGGCGTATCAGGGAAATTCCCTGACTCGCTAGTTTTCGAAATTTAAATTTTTTTCGATTTTTTGGGAGGCAACAAAATTCTGATTTTGGTTCTGGGCTAAATTGGTAATACAGGTAAGTTGTGTTAAAAGTCGACTCATGCAGGGTCACCCTAATACTTGGTATCGAGTTACCCTGCATGAATCGGTCAGGTGAGTGAATTATGTAACGTCATCGGTGCCCACTTCAGTGCAGTCCAAATGAAGGGTTCACCGATGTGGATGCCTTTGCCGGTGCATTTTTCTCTCACTGGATCAAGGCTTAGGCTTTTCCTCAATGGTAGCTGTAGGACTTTCTTATGACCTGCGTAATGCGCGAAATCCTTTGGCTTTGCTGAGGATCATTGATCCCCATATCTACCTTTGCAAATCCGGTATGGAGGGCATTACGTGGCTCGTTGCGCAATCAGGTGTCTGGTCTTTTTATCAGCGTTGAGCAAAACCTGAAGATGGTCCGACCCGGACGGTCTTTTTAGTATCTTAAAAAAATGACTTTCACTTTCTTCATTTTTTCAGTAAAAAGTGATATTTTTACGGTACTAAAATGACCGTCCGGGTCGAACCATCTTCAGGTTTTGCTCAACGCTGATAAAAGACCAGACACCTGATTGCCCAACGAGCCACGTAATGCCCTCCACCCCGGATTTACAGAGGTAGATATGGGGATCAATGATCCTCAGCAAAGCCAAAGGATTTCGCGCATTACGCAGGTCATAAGAAAGTCCTACAGCTACCAAGAGGCAAAGCCCCAATCCAGCGAGAGAAAAATGCACCGGCAAAGGCATCCACATCGGTGAGCCCTGCGCTTCGACTGGACCGCAGTGGGCACCGATGACGTTACACAATTCACCCACTGGACCGATTCATGCAGGGTAACCCGATACAAGTATTAGGGTGACCCTGCAGGAGTCGACTTTTAACTTAACTTACCTGTATTACCAATTTAGCCCAAAACCAAAATTAGAATTTTGTTGCCTCCCCAAAATCGAAAAAAATTCAAATTTCGAAAAACAGCGAATCGGAGAATCTCCCTGACACGCCCCCTGTCGCGTTAGCACGCCGGACCCAATTCCGGCGAGGTCCCAGCCCCCACGACGTGGACGTGCGACTAGGAGTTGAAGCAAGACCCGGATCTTGCTCCCATTAAGGGGCCAATAAATTAATTAATCTAAAATTTTTTCATTACTTATGGGGTATGCATGCATGCATTTGTACAGTAGCGTGCAAATTAAGTAGGACAAGCAGTTTTGCGCATATCAAGTCATAACTTCAAACCCTCGTAACTCCGGCAAAAATGAACGGTTTTGGCTCGTATTGGTCTCATTCGATTTGTTGGACTGTCTACTACAAAATAAGACCAGAACGACCCCGGTAGCTTATTCCAGTCCGAAGTTATTCGCGATTAAGTAAAAAAGGGGGAAAAAATTGGAGGTTCGCGGAAATTCAAATAACTTTGAGCGAAAATAAAATCAAGATTTCGTTTTGGTACGGTTTTGTAGTAGACAGTCTAAGGAATCGAATAAGACCAAAACGAGCCAAAACCGTTCATTTTCATCAGACGGAGAACGGTTACAACTTTTGGTAATGTATGGACAACGCGTTTATATGTAAATTTACATATAAACGCGTTGTCCATACATTACCAAAAGTTGTAACCGTTCTCCGTCTGATGAAAATGAACGGTTTTGGCTCGTTTTGGTCTTATTCGATTCCTTAGACTGTCTACTACAAAACCGTACCAAAACGAAATCTTGATTTTATTTTCGCTCAAAGTTATTTGAATTTCCGCGAACCTCCAATTTTTTCCCCCTTTTTTACTTAATCGCGAATAACTTCGGACTGGAATAAGCTACCGGGGTCGTTCTGGTCTTATTTTGTAGTAGACAGTCCAACAAATCGAATTGATATGCGCAAAATTGCTTGTCCTACTTAATTTGCACGCTACTGTACACGGCGAATTCGATGGTGGCATTAGTTTTTTCCAATCGGTGCCGTTTCCGAGAAAATGGCCATTTTTAAGGTCATATTTGGCCAAATTTGAAAGAATTATAAAAACTCGCGAAAGGTGTGTTTTTCGACTAATTCGGGGTCGCTGATTATGAATCTGAGGTTCGTTTGATGCGAAATCCACTCGTTTGCCCAGAAAACGCATTTTCGAGGCGAAAATCGTCCGTAACACGAGAGGGAAAGGCCAGCGCGAAAAACGGACAGCGGATTCGGATTCAGCGACCTTGAATTAATCGAAAACGACACTAATCTCGATTTTTTTGAAAATCATCGAAATTCGAAAAAATCAATGAACTAACCCCTTCTCATTTTTTTGGGCCAAAAAAGTTTTTGTTCCCGATCGACGTTCGAGGTGTCTAGGATGGGGTATTTGGACACGGCGAATTCAATGGTGGCGTTAGTATTTCCCAATCGGTCGCCGTTTTCGAGAAAATGGCCATTTTTGAGGGCAATTTTGGCTAAATTCAAAAGCGTCTTGAAAACTCGCGAAAGGTGTCGTTATCGATTAATTCGGGGTTCGCTGATTACGGATCTGAGGTCCGTATGGCGCGACAGCTACTCATTTGCCCGGAAATCGCATCTTGGAGGCGAAAAACGCCCCATAACTCCCGGAGGCGGGTCCAGCGCCAAAAATGGACACCGGATTTTGAATCAGCTACCTCGAATTAGTCGAAAACGACACATATTTCAATTTTTTTGAAAATCATCGAAAATCGAAAAAAACCATGAACTAACCCCTTCTCATTTTTTTGAGCCAAAAAAGTTTTTGTTCCCGATCGACGTGCGAGGTGTCTAGGATGGGGTATTTGGACACGGCGAATTCAATGGTAGAGTTAGTTTTTCCCAATCGGTCGCCGTTTTCGAGAAAATGGTCATTTTTGAGGCCAATTTTGGCCAAATTCAAAAGCGTCTTGAAAACTCGCGAAAGGTGTCGTTATCGACTAATTCGGGGTCGCTGATTACGAATCTGAGGTCCGTATGGCGCGACAGCTACTCGTTTGCCCAGAAAACGCATTTTCGAGGCGAAAATCGTCCGTAACTCAAGAAGGAAAGGCCAGCGCCGAAAATGGACAGCGGATTCGGATTCAGCGACCTCGAATTAGTTGAAAACGACACTAATCTCGATTTTTTTGAAAATCATCGAAATTCGAAAAAATCAATGAACTAACCCCTTCTCATTTTTTTTAGGCCAAAAAATTTTTTGTTTTCGACCCACGTGCGAGGTGTCTAGGATGGGGTATTTGGACACGGCAAATTCAATGGTAGCGTTAGTTTTTCCCAATCGGTCGCCGTTTCCGAGAAAATGACTATTTTTAAGGCCAATTTTGGCCAAATTCGAAAGAATCTTGAAAACTCGCGAAAGTTGTGTTTTTCGACTAATTCGGGGTCGCTGATTACTTTTGTTAAAGAAGAAAAAAGATCAGCAAGATATTCTTTCTAAATAATTTTTGATTAGAATAATTAATATCTCCTGCAAAAATTATGATAGATAACTTGATACGCATTTTAAAATTAAAATCATACACGTAAAGAATGGCATGGCCAATTTTCGACTGTTATTCAAGTTGACTATCGCATATAATAAAAGGCATTTTCGATGTGTACTTAATGAAAAAATTATTCATTTTTTTCGTGTATGTCATTGATATGTATTCATCATTTTTGTTATTCATGTTGCTTATCGCATGTAATAAAGGCATTTTCGATGTGTTATGAAATAATTACCATTTTTCAAGCATATCATTATTGTTATTCAAGTTGCCTATCGCATGTAATAAACGGCATTTTTGATACGCAATAAAATAATTATTCATTTTCTGCATGTCATATTTGTTATTCAAGTTGCCTATCGCTTGTAATAAAGGCATTTTCGATGTGTAAATAATAAAATATTAGGTATAATTTTTCAAGCATATTTTTGCTATTCAGGTTGCCTATCACATGTAATAAACGGCATTTTTTCAAATGCAATAAAATAATTATCCATTTTTTGCGTATGTCATTTTTGTTATTCAAGTTGCCGATCGTATGTAATGAACGGCATCTTCGATGTATTATAAACTATTTACGTATTTCATGAATGTTTTCATTTCTGTTATTCAAGTTGCCTATCGCATATAAAAAAAAGGCATTTCTGATGTGCAAAGAAATAATAACACATTTAGCTGCTTTCTTCGGTTCACCATTATGAGGGAGACGTATTCGTATTAAAACCTTACTCTTCGAACTGTTGCAACTGAAAGTACTGAAAATATCTCAAATTTGACATAATCCATCAGCTATTTGCCAGAATTGAAATTTTAAGTCATATTATAGAATTATACCAAAGATGCGGCATCGAATTCAAAAAAAGGTCATTTTCACCCAATTTGAAATTTTGAAGTTATTGATTACGAAATTTGAGCTAACTTTTAGTCAATTGTTGCTTTATTGTAAACAAGAAATGATTGTTTTTACCAAATCAGCATTTCATATCAAGAACACATCGCAAACACCAGAAAATACACATCAATGTGGAATCGGCGACCTACTATTATTCGTGAACCCTATCTTTACAACTGCGGATCAAAATCCATTCGATGATGATAGTAAAAAAAACACAAACCAAAACCAAACTTCTAATTCGTTGACACGGCGGCAAAAAAAAAGAGTACATAAACTATTCTCTAAATTTTAACCGATCTGGGTTAAAAAAAACACTGCCGGCCGCTCGACAGTGAAAAAAACCTTGATCGGTTATCACAATTACACAAGTACTAATATAAATAATACATGTAAATATACCCAGGGGTCCCACCAACATGCCTACTTTGACAAAACCCACAGACATCGGCTACCTATACATCGACGTATGATTCAAAAATCACCTAAGCCAATCACCACCATAATACGGAAGTTGATAGATCTACCAAACTACATAGCTTTTTGACCAAAAAAAAAGCAAGTGAAAACCCACTAAAAAACAGATCACTTTTTTCGTCACAAATCTAAAAAATACCCAATTTTACCCCCAAAAAATCCCAAATTTCAACCCACATATCGAACACCAAAAATGACCTGATTTTCAAAATTTCCATCAAAATTTGAAAAATCAAAGAAGGCTTCCTTCGCACTACTTGCCCAACCATATAGACAAACCGTTGCAGCGGCCAGCATTACACCTTTAATTACAACAAAGGCCGCACAAGAAACTCTGATCAACACACCCACTTGCTCGTTTCATTTGCCTGGGATGTTGACGAATTCAACAATGAGGCTACTTCACACCACCGTCACTACCATGTTGCGATGAGACTCTAACAGACTGCAACATTAGACTTGGGGCGGCCTATAATACGATTACTCGAGATTATACGACGCACCCCAGGCAGGCCTGGTCGCCAAGGGCGTGCGGATGAGACTGATGAACCCATGCTCTGACAATGTAGGCTGTTCGACTGGTCCCCTTAATTGGTTTACCGCCTTACATCCAACTTGATGGCAGGCCCTGAACTCACCCAACCCATCAAACATTTCTGTCGATGGCCGTACCATCAGGCTTCGCGAGCGGCTCGGCGTTCAAAATACGGGGGTCTAGGTGCCAAACGATTCCGGAATCCCACGCACACCCTGTATACACCGGATTTTTGTTACTCTCGAAAGAGTAACTCCATTAAGACGTGGTCAGTGCGTTCGGAGGTGTGAGCAAACCGGCTACCGAAGCGTATCGTACAACAACGTCAAACGATAGACCCAGACATTCGCAGGGGATTCCTTGTCTCCCCAATGCACCGTCGCTCGATGCACCAGGTTGCAGACCCGCGATTTCTGAAATCTCTGATCTGCGAATAGCACTGCCTATTAATCCAAAATACAACTTTCCTAATGAAAGTTGTCAACTTTTGTTGGGAGAAAAGCTGAAGCCAAGAGATGAAATCAATTAAATTTTGCATTACCAGTCCCTATAGATCTGGTAAAGTTGGACAGACAAGACAGACCTAACCAATTGAATAAACCAAAGCCTACTGTCCTCACACAATAAATCGCGCATTTCCAACCTTCAAACTTTCGACCAGCGATTCGAACGACCTTCAATCATAATTAATCCATGCAATGCTGACCACCCCTCAATACCCTTCGCTAAATGCGACCCTGGCATGCCGCGCGACCCGAGCCAAAGAAGAGTTTCCTCGTTCAAAGGTATCTCGGTACGATCGCACCAGGCATCGTAAAGAACTCCGGGCCTCTTCCGATGTCGTGAGGTTTCCAGGTTCACACACATACCGACATCGGCGCGACGCCCTAAATTTAGCTCCTCAATACCCTTCGCTAAATACGACCCTGGCATGCCGCGCAACCCGAGCCAAAGAAGAGTTTCCTCGTTCAAAGGTATCTCGGTACGATCGCACCAGGCATCGTAAAGAACTCCGGGCCTCTTCCGATGTCGTGAGGTTTCCAGGTTCACACACATACCGACATCGGCGCGACGCCTAAATTTTTATCCCATCCCCCAGCTCACGCATACTTCAAAATAATTACTAACCACAGAACATACCCTCCGTGACAAATTCCAAAAAAAATCCCTCCAAAATTCAACGGCACTGTTGCCTTACACCTACATAAAATTTCTCAAACATTGGCATCAATCAACTTCTGCATTATAATGGCGATTAGAACAGGCGACCTCGAATTATAACGTTCGACAGAGAACCTATTTCCCTTCGAACAAAATTAGTACCCGGCCGAAAAATAATATCCCAATTTAAATAAAGCATCTGGAGAGGGAGGGGAGCTTATCTTAAAATCAACAATAAGTACATTACGTTTACATTAAAAACATAAAATACAAGACATGATTATATGAAATACTTAAAAAAAAATCTTGAGGTGTTCCGTCGGGAATCCGGAGCTGTAAAATGATTAAAAAAATCGTGAGATTTTGCAAATTATCGAAAACATGAACATATGCATTCTCTACGTTAATAAAAAATATTCGTAAAATAAAAACATTAGAATAATATTCAAAATGAATCAATTTTCGTCATCCCAGCATTGCACTACCTACATATTCAAATTCAAAAGTTCATAAAATATGGAAACATCGGAAACATAATGCAGGTATGCAAGGTACAGACACCCACAAGATTTTTATAGCTAAAGGCAAGAAAAATGTGAAAGGAAACGCAATATTACCAATTTTCTGCAGTCAGAGCAGAGAGGGGATACAAATACAACCAATCAAATTCAGAAAATCGTAGAGTTTCAAAAAAAGAGCACAAAATTTCAAATTGTTACCTAGGTAGTTGAATTGCATTCGCGTGATTTGCACCCAAGTACATATAGTTGACCTAGTTCAATTAAAAAATTGAAAAACACAAATTTTCAGTGGAAAAATTCGAGTTGCTTGCATTTAGAAAACAATTCGTATCCAAAAATTTCGAAAAATATAATTCATTTCTGAAATTTTTCCAACTCGACCACTCTCGTTTGAAAATGCGTCAAAAAAAAGAAATTAAATAAAACCCATTTTTCGATCTTTCCAAGTTTGAAACAAAAATCCGTTGAATTGAATAAAATTTTGAAATTGAAAAATTGAAACAACTTTTTTCAAATTTAAACTAAAATTTTTTTTGAGAAAATTCAGTCTTGAAAAAATGTTGAAAAATATTATAGACACCAAGCTGATCATTTTGAATTAGGTAGTTCAAATTTCGACCCCTCCCCACTTCCTTTTCTGTTGTTCTTTTTAAAAGCCAAGCATACATAGGATCATCATGATCACTGGCACACATTTCAATTTAATTTCAATTCGATTATTTATACATATCTACTCACTGTTTGGCTGCGGGGTTTCTGATTTTAAGAAAAAATATTCATTCGGCACGAAACTTCTCGGCCATTATTCTCGTTATCAGGCGAATTGGTACAATTTGTCATCTCTGTTACACAGCAACTGTTTCTTGTATTACTTCCAATTTGGATCGTAACATTTCGACTCGTCCATAGCATCATTACTGGTATCATTGACATCGGTGGTACAGTCTTATCCGAGTAGCCAATCTAGTATCAATCCATTCAACGGCTTGAAGTAACGCTTTGGAACATCTGACAATTAAAAAAAAATTTATAAATTATCATTATTAAGTATCATAGTTTTTTACTTTAAAAACCAGCAGAATTTTGGTAAAAACGAATTTCAATATTCGTCGATGGAAAATTCGTGAAACGAGAAACTTTTTCACAATCACCAAATGGAGAGATTCCAATTGTGAAATAAAATCGCGAACTTAAAATCAGAACCAGGCCAAAAATACGAGGCAATAAAAAAAATTAATACTATAAAACCAAAAAACTCGATTTCTGCGCTCAATATAATTGAAAACACAACAAACGACATGGCACTCGAGGTTTTTTCATTTTTTGGATCCAAATTCGGACACTCGTAGAGGAGATTGATATGACAAACCCAAAACTAAAATTCATATTAAAATTCAGTGCCTCAAAAAAATAAACTAGGTATAATATATGCTACATGATCATGAATTTTCAATTTTTCTGAACCCAATACCATTACACAATCCTACATACAAGTTTTTCTTCGTAGATTTTCAAATTATATCATTCAACTCCAGTGCATCATTGAAAATTGAGCTTTTCACAAAACAGCTCATCATTAGGAAAATTTTTACCAACGATTCGGCGTTCATTTAAATCTTTTTTCCAAAAACCCAGCGTACTAGACCAAATTGCTCCAAATATCGTCCGTTTTGAGACACCCGACATCGAAGTTGGGTATTTCTGTGAAAATGGCAAGAGTAAAAAATTAAAATCCCCCTTCGGAGTCCTCAAACAATTTTGATTTTCGAACCTTCGGAATGGAAAATGAAAATTTTGTGAAAAAAATTGAGAAAAATCGTGATTGAATTTACAAGGAATGACCTTTGTTGACAAAAATTTCGAAATTGAAGATTCTCACATGAATTCTGGAATACTTTTCCCTCAAGTTTTTCAAACATTACAGAAAAAGAGAGGTTTCTACGATTGCTCTTGTTTCGGGGCAAATTTTACGTAGATATTCTGCAACAAAAAAAGATCGAATTCTTCATATTCTTAATAGCGAAATAGTCAAGACAGACAGTCTTCGTTTCCATTCAGTCTAACATTCTCTGTTTCAAAATTCCAAAATAAAAATTTGAGATGAATAGGTACGAGTTTACTGAGAAAAAGATTAAATTCGAGATTTCCGTGAAAAAGGTATAAATGGCTACTTTGATTTTCAAAGAATGATTCAAAAACATACAAATTTTTTCAGCATTTTAGCCTTCAGTCAAAAGTTGTATTTGTTCGAATTTCCGTACTAGATTAATTTTCAACGTTTTTGACTTGAGCTCGACAATGGGCAACAAAAATTCCGAGAATTACGGGAAGAGCTACCAATCTACGTAATTGCGTTATTTTTTTCTTCCATATTTCAACCAAAGTACCAAAATTCATTTCGCTGAAAGAAAATAATCCAATATCGAATGGAAAATTATACTAGAAATATACACCAGACACTCACCTCTCACCATCGCATTTATCGTTTCGTGACAGGAGGTATTCTACATGACTATGATTTCTATTTGATTCTTCGTAGCATTTTACTGTAAAAAAAAGAGAAAAAAAACAAATTAATGACAGATACAGATATAATTACTAGGTTAACAAACACCGAGGAAATAATTTAATTAAGTAGGTCTAGGTACATTCATTGAAACACGGCGGAAAAAAATTCAACAGCCCTTCTCTTTTTTCAAAATAATTTTCCCTCATTTTTTCAAGTTTTACTGGATTCAAACTAATTTTTACAATTTTCCAGGCCTTTTATCGAAGTGTTTTGGGTCTTTATACATGTAAATCCAATTACACTTTGACCTCAAGTCTCCAGACTTCCTTCTCAAAATTTTTTTAACGAGCTTCTATCCTAAGGGTGACAAAACTGCTGGTGTATTTCCAAAAATTAGTAGATTTTCTGAAAATTGGACGATTTTTGGAAGATTGAAAAATCTTTCGAATCTTGGACGATTTTTTAACAATAAGGTTTCCAAAAGCAAAACGATTTTCTGAAAATTTCACGATTTCACAAAAATTTCAGTTTACTAAAAAATGAGTAGGTAATTTTCTTCAAAAAATTAATTATCTTGAAAAACTGGAGAATTTTATGAAAATTGAATATAATAATTTTCTACACATTGTATGTTTCTCCGAACACTGAACAATTTTACCAAAAAAGGAAAATATTTTAAAAGTACCTACAATTTAAAAAATTTGGACCATTTTTCAAATATTGAGATTTTCTATAATAACAACCATTAGAAGTAGAGGTCTGTTGAAACAAAAACCACTTAAATATGCACTTCTTATAGCTAACTAGATATAATTCCAATCATCAATAAAAGACTAATGTTCTGAATCACAGATAATGAATGCCAAAAATGAAAAAACTTGCCATATTAGTAGAAATAAGTTCAAATATTGGTAGCACGATTCATTTCACACGATGGGTATAAAAAGCACAAATCATAATGGAAAAAATTTAGTCGCAGGTTCGTTAATACATTGCAAAAAATCATCAAGTATTTGAGCTCGACATTGGGCAATAGAAATGAAAAATCTAAACGAAAACGACTAAAGGATAAAATTATCAAAAAAATTCCAAGAAGTAGGCCAAATTTATCGCAAATCTCACCTAAAAAAACATTTCTCAGTGGCGAATCCGAAGATACGTTCAATAATTAGGTACAATTATTTTAATCTGAATATTGCTTAACCACAAATCCATATACACATACCATCTTACCATCTAAATACGTACGTCCCTACAGTGCATAATTTTCCTAATAATTGTGCGAGCCTATTGTTTCCAATACCAAATTCATTCCCATTTCAAAAAGACGTCAACGAAATCAGAAAATTGTGGAAATCTGCTTGAAAATTCTTGGGAGTAGAAAAAATGAAAAATTTCGATAAAGTTGAAACCAAAATCCAAATAAAGAAGATTAAATACTATTTGAAACCTTTCAAACGATAATTTCCTCATCACTACTTGTAATATCTACATTGCAGTAAACAATTTAGTCGTTATCTGGTATAAATTTCGTTGACAGTAAAAAAAAAAGTGTGAATAATTAAACCGAATTTTCAAACGAATCCACGCGAACGCACAGCATTGAACAAAATCAGATATGAAATTTGTGAAAACGGGTAAAACAATATCCTGAATCGATTTGAATCTCCGCGTGTACGAAAGCTATAACACGTATCTAAAATTGAACCCCCCCCCCCCCCCCCAAAAAAAAAAAAAACTCGTACGAAAATAATTCAACAAGAATTATCAACAAATTCACTTGAACACGAAGCATCGAAAAAACCAGAAATAAAATTCGTAACGAAAAAATACATGAACACAATACATCTCAGAACCGTTAATCAATTTTGAAAGACTTAAAATTACGAAAACCCAAACTATTACTTACACATGAGTATTTGAAAGCATTCATATTTCATCGCCGTACATTCAGCATCCAAGAACGAAAATACACGACACATCACAAGATCATTTAATTACGTATCGAATTCCAAATCTAAAAAAAAAAAAAACAGGAAAAAGTTAGTAACACATACATCGTCAATAGGTAAAATCAGCCAAACACGAAGTGTTGACAAATTTCAAGTTTAGATCTTCACTTTTTCAAGGACCACGTGTTGAACAAAAATGAATCGTAGTAAAACAATAAAAATACTTACAATAGGTTATGCGACGAAAAATGGCTGCTCTTCGATTTAAACAAACCATCGAACCAGATGCACACGTAATCCACAAACTTATTCCATAATGCACTAAAAAATTACACGAAATAATTAACAATAATAAATTATTGAAAGTTTTCAATACGAAACAGGAAACACGTAAACACGAATTCAATAAACTTTTCGCCACGCCACGTCAGTGACGGTGACTCAGCGTCATGTCTTTGTCTAATGTCACAGACACAGACGCCAAAAAAACGGTTAAACAGCAAACTAAACTACAAATAACGTGGTGGTTTCTGATTGGTTGCTTAAGATTCAGTGCTGCTATTTTGAAAAAATTAAAATTTGAGCACTTGACATTTCGAATTTTAGACACGAACGAGATTTTATTTTTCAATATTAAATAATACGATTTGAAATTGGAAAAAAAGTATTCTTTGTCAACAGTTTCTCCGTCAACAATATATTTAATGCGTGAAACAAATTTAGTTATTTCATAATTTACAAGGTCTTGCTATAAATTGAATTCGCGTTGGAATTTCACGTTTTTTCGTCTCAAATGGTCAAATTCACAGCCTTAGAAACTTACTAAGCGTGAGTAATTTAAAAAAAATCTGTGTAAAACTGAAATTGTCAACTATAGTCTATTCCAAATAAGAAGGTACAAACACATCTGAAGAAACTGGACGTTTTAAGACCTTACTAACCACATCGCACCCCTAGTGCAATAACAACACATCTCAAAAAAATTTGACCTTCGTATTTTTTCCTGAAACGTGCTCATCTTTGATCAGTTTTCAATTTACATCAAAAATAAAGAAGTTCATTTTTTTTGAGATGTGTTGTTATTGCACTGGAGGTGCGACATGTTGTTCGGTTTAAACATCAAACTCAATTTTTGTGCATAGCAAAGCATACAAAATTCCTTCAAAATTCTCATAATTTACATACATCTAATAGTTCATTACTACAAATCATTTTTTTCTTGCTGATGGAAATAATTATTTGTCTTATTATTGGAAAAAAATTGAAATAATAGATATTTCGTATGCTTTGTAATGCACAAACAGTGAGTTTGATATTTCAATCGAATAATATGTGGTTAATAAGGTCTTAAGACGCACAGTTTCTTCAGATGTGTTTGTACCTTCTTATTTGGAATAGACTATACCTACGTAATTCAAATAACTGAAGAATGAAAATAATAACAGGTGAAAGGATGAAACCACATGAAACACTTACTCAAACAAATACTGCGGAATTTCTATTCTTTTCCTTCTGATATATCTGCCTAAGCGATCTTGATAATTATGTCACTCTTGATCCAATGACTCACGACCTTTCTTCGATGTCGTCTACAACCTAAACCGAAAAGAAATATTTCAATTAAACTTTTAAAAATTAAAACAACTGGTCTTAAACTAAAAGATACGGCTGTCGTTTCGTTCCCTTAAATCAAATCTCAAACTAACACAACACCATCACACACTTACCTATGAAATACATTTAGGGCTGTATTCATAGACAATACTTGACAATTACTTAGCCAAGTAACGGATTTTAGAGCTATTTTTCTAGGAATATTGGAGCCATGGATACAAATTTTTCATTTGAATCGAATAATTAGATCCTCAAGTATCGATTCATCATTGAAAAATCATAAAATTGTTATTCAATTACTCAAAAAATAGCTCTAAAATTCGTTACTTGGCTAAGTAATACTTGAGTATCGTCTATGAATACCGGCCTTAGTACCGACGACGCGACGTCGCGTCAGATTCAAATTCACGAATTGAATGTTATCAAAAATCAAAAATGTAAGGTGCCTACGATACGAATACGATGTACTCATAAAGGACAAATTGAAACTTGAGTTCCATTATGACTTAAGAGAGATAGTTCCAATTCCAACTAAGTATAAGAAACCGAAATCACGAAGCACAACGATCGACGAATTACGGAGACAAGGAATGTCTCACAAAAACGATTTGAGTTCTCAAATGCGAACACTTGTAGGTTACTTGAAGCTAATACATTCCTTCCTTTTCAAACATCGAGTAGAAAGTATACGTATATCTATATGTAACTTTTAATACGAATTATTCTGTGTTCTCAACTTCCTAGCTTCTATGCGCTTCGTTTTCACTTTACTGACTTTACACATACACATCGATACGAAACATGAACATTGTAGATCTTCCGATTGAGTTTATGAATTATGATAGAAACCCAATATTTATACGTAGGAAACAGGCGAAAGTACTTACTCTGACGAATTCAAATGAAAATTAATTAAGAAAAGAAATATTAATCGAACATCAAGTGAACTCCAAACATGGCAAATGAATAGTAAAATAAAACCGACACGAGACGTCGAGACTTGAAAGACGCTTAGTCACTTAGTCACTTACAACTTACAAATTACAATAATTTACAATTCTACGACGTAAAAAAGAATGAAAATGAGTGAGTCAGAAAAAACATCAAACACACACAAAGCGAGAAAAAATGGCTGCCAACCTGGAACGCGACGCCGACGCGACGCGTCATCGTCATAATCACGAGATTTGCGTCTTTTTCTAACAACGTTTCTGATTGGTTCTTGGTTCATTGCATAATTTTTTTTTAATTTTTTTTTATAATTAATTGCAATAATATTAATTAATGTATAATGTTTACTTGATTTTTAAATTTTTATTTAAAGTTAAATAGGTACCTAATACAATATTCTTCTAAGGGGGAAAAATATTGGCGAAAAATATATATTTTTTTTAAAAACGATCGAGTTTCAACTTTTTAAGAGGTTTTATTTTTACTTTAGAGAAACTTTGAAACCTCGCGAAAGATGTGTTTTTCGACTAATTCGAGGTCGCTGATTCCGAATCCGTGATCCATTTTCGGCGCCTGTCCTTTGTTCACAAGTTATGACCGCTTTTCACTTCAGAAATACGATTTTAGGGCCATGATAGAACAGCGATCGCGCAAAACGGACTTCAGATTCGGAAACCGCGAACTCGAATTAGTCGAGAACGACACCTATCTCGATTTTTTTTGAAAATGGTCAAAAAGCGAAAAAATTAATGACCTGACCCCTTACCATTTTTTATGTCCCCAATCGACGTGTGAGATGTCTAGTATGGGGTATTCGGACATGGAGAATCCAACGCCGAGGTCGGTTTCGCATCATCTCGCTTAGATTATGAGGATATGGCGATTTTTGAGACCATTCTTGGACGTTTTCAAAAAGCATTTGAAAATTCGTGAAAAATGTGTTTCGACTGATTCGAGGTCGCTGATAATGAATCGGAAACCGTTTCGAGCAATTACGATTTCACAGTTCACTACTCAAAAATCACATTTTTGAGGTGAAAATCTGCCATAACTCGGGAACGGAGGTGCAGCGCTAAAAATGGGCCATAGATTCGGAATCAGCGACCTCGAATTGGTCAAAAACGACACCTATCTCGATTTTGTTTAGAAATCATCAAAAATCCAAGAACTAGGTATAGTTAATCCTTTACCATTTTCTTGAGCCAAAAATTTGTTTATCCCCATCGACGTGCGAGGTGTATATCTAGAATGCATACTCATCACTGAACATATTTTATTTTAAGAAACAAAATAAGTAAAACACAACCAACGGATCGGCAATTCGGCATAAGAATCGAACTACAAGTACACAAAAAAAAGAATTTTCAATATTCAGGTGTGATTACACTTTAATAAAACTACAATTGAAAGAATTTACGGGAAAATACTTGGAAAATATTAAGCTCAGTACAATAGAAAATCTCAAATTGAATGTGCAATAAAATTGTGTTTTGGAAGAATAAACTTTAATGAAAAATCGACTACTTCTACTTTGAAATGATTAAAGTAGAAATACACCATGGCCGAGCGTAGCAAGGCCGAAGCTTTTGAAAAATTGGATTTTCAAATATCAAAAATAAGTTTTAAGGAGAACAAGAACAATGAAATTATTTGGAATACCTTTGAAGAAAAATGCGAAAAAATCTCTTTTAAATTACAAGTACAACTATATAAAATTTTTTTGGTCGACGAGTAAAAATTTTCAAAATGCAAGATAATTTTAATCATTTTTTCCCTAAAAAAACATTTATTACAACAGTTTAATTCTTCGCTGGGAAAATGATAAATTTTCAGTTGGAAAAGGTTGGGAAAATGACTAATTTTCGTAACTCATAAGTGAAAATTTTGTTTATTTCCGACTTTTAAAATAGGTAACCATTTTATTTATTCATTTTTCATTTAAAAAATAAATACCAATCATCCCAACTGACATTTTTACTCATCACTTGGGAGAACGACCGATTTTGAGTTGGAAAAAAAACCATTTTTGAGTAGGGAAAATTACCAATTTTGAGTCTGGAAATTAACCATTTTCGAGTTGGAACGAATGAAAATTTTGTTGATTTTCAACTTTTAAAATAACCATTTTATTTATTATTTTTCATCAAAAAAATTAATCCCAACTGTCCTATTTTCCCAACCCACAAGTAAAAAATCTCCTCAGGGGGGGAGGAAGTTAGCCCCCTATCGGTACGTCACTGATCTAACAAATCTCACATAGGTACCTACGAAATTTTCTAATGAATAATTTACTACACTGCCATTTTAAAATTTGTTTTTTTTTTCAATTTCAATATTTCACAACTTTTCTCAATTTTTATCACTCGGGATTTTCTGCCAACTTTTTGTTGCCAACTTCACCCAACTTTTCCAACTGGAAAATGCTGGGGGGGGTGAGAACCCCCCCCCCCCGGTCGGAAGGCCTCTGTGACTCACAATCAAGAATTTCAGAAAAAATTAACAATATTAGTGTAAAAACTTCGAGATAGGTAAGTTGATAAGTTTTTCGTTTTTGGTAACATCATAATAGTATTAATGCTCATAAATGCCATTTTCAACACTTACTGTGACAAAAATACGGTCATTTTTGACCAATTTGAGGTCGCTGATTACAATTATGACATTAATTTTCACCCATCTTGGATTGATTCACCATAAAGAGCATTTTCGACGTAAAAATGGGTAATATCTCCGAAAAAAAAGGGAAGTGTTTGGAATGATCACCGAATTTGGAATCAGCGACCTCGAATTAGTCATATTTGACTCCTATTTTGTATATTTTCTGCTTTAAAAGTAGGTAGTTAAAATGATTAAATAGGTATATTTTCAAAATAAATAGGTAGCAAAGTTGCGATTTGTGGGAGCCAAAACTGCTATGAATACCTACATATTATACCTACATCTTGCAAAAACGATAATTTATGCCATTTTTATAGTTAAATACGCAAAAAAGGAGTCGAATACAACTAATTCGAGGTCGCTGATTCCGAATCTAGTGTCCGTTCCCGACGCTGGGCTTTAGTTTCGGAGATATTACCCATTTTTATCTCGAAAATGCTCTTTATGGTGAATCAATCCAAGATGGGTGAAAATTAATGTCATAATTGTAATCAGCGACCTCAAATTGGTCAAAAATGACCGTATTTTTTAGCGTTTCGCCCCTTAATTGCCCTAAAATCACATTTTTCAGGTGAAAATAGACCATATCTCCGAAACAGAGGCCTGGTGCAGGAAATGGACGCCGGATTCAGAATCAGCGACCTCGAATTAGTTATATTTGACTCCTATTTTGGATATTTTCCGCTTTAAAAGCAGTTAAAATGATTAAGTAGGTATATTTTTGAAGTGAATAGGTGAAAAAGTTGTTGTCTTGTGGGAGCTCAAACACATGCTATGAATACCTACATATTATACCTACATCTTGCAAAAACGATAATTTATGCCATTTTTATAGCTAAATACGCAGAAAAGGGGTCAAATACGACTAATTCGAGGTCGCTGATTCCGAATCCGGTGTCCATTTACGGCGTCAGGCCTTCGTTTTCGAGATATCATCCATTTTTACCTCGAAATTTACTCTTATAGTGAATCCTTCGTAGAGTAGACGGATAAAAATTAGTGTCATATTTGAGGAGCGTTTTATCAAACCGCACTAACTCCATTTTGGTCAAAAATGAGATAAGACTTGATTCGTATGTAAAATTTAGCGGGGAATCGATTGCCGCAATCGCCAGACCATAAAATCCCTTCCTAGTGCCATAAAACTGCCATTGAATTCTCGTTTTTTTTCAATAGCGGTTTAGTTGGCCCCGTTTTTCTGCAAAACGTAACTAACTCCACTTTTTTTAGCGTTTTTCGTGTTTTTCTCATGGTAACACTGCGTTTCGGTCTCCGGGAAGCATCGCAAACGACTCTACAGATATTTTTACATAACTACGAGTGATTTCCACCACATTCGTGCGGTATGAAGGTATGATAGCCTAAAAGGTAAGCCTGAAAGATATCAAAAAATATTCATTTCTTTTCGATTCTCAAAAATTTTAAATTTTTGATTTCTCTTTTCGCTCGGAGGTTTATATGGCGTTAATATCGAATGAATAATAACAGTACGTCAAAAATAAGTGTTAGAGTGTTCATTAAATTACTTTTGTGAGTGGAGTTATATCGTTTTGAAAAAAAATAACTGTATGAAAGTTCGTGATTTTTTGATCAAAACGCAATAAAAGAGACATTTTAAATCAAAACGCAATAACAGTCAAATTTTAGATCAAAACGCATAAGTTGTTTTTCTTTTGGCTCCCCCCCGCCCCCTGGGTGCGTACAAAACCGGACAATTGCATGTTTTCATCTCGTATGGACCTCCTCTACCCGTCGATACCGCATTTGACCCCCTGCGCCCCTGCCCCCCCCCCCGAGTTACACTAAATCGCGTTTTCTGAGAAATGACCAAAATGGAGTTAGTGCGGTTTGATAAAACGCTCCTCATTTGTAATCAGCGACCTCAAATTAGTCGAAAACGACGTTATCTTTGAGTATTTCGTGCTTCAATTCTCCGATAATTGCATTTTTCAGGTGAAGATACTTTTTTTAACTCCGAGTCACCGAGTAATGTTTTTTATGAAAACCGCTGAAAACCGCAACTGTGGTAAAAATCCAAAAACCGAAACCGTAACCATTTACTTGAATTTTTGGAGTTTTTAAGAGCCGAACTGGAACGAAATCGTAATAAATCTTTCGAAGAAACCCTTTAAAACCGAAACCATAAATAAACAAAATAAATGTTTCCATCCATGCCTATAGGTCTTGACCTGCGAAGTGCGGGGGGAGGAGGTGGCCCAAGTTTTAAATTTTTCTCTTCCCTCTCTTCACTGCGAAGGCCCTAAAACAAAAAATTTCTCTACGTCACCACATCGTCGTATCTTGTATCGACGCGACGTTCAGAAGACCTTTTTTTTTTTTTGCTTGTACATTTTTTCCTCCCGAGCCCCAATTTTGTCTACATTGTCCTACACTCTACACTCCTGCTCCTGCCTAGGTTAGTTGCATAATGCATAGAACTAAATTTTCAATTTATCTCCTCTTCTTGCTCTTGGCTTCCTGAAACGCGTATCTGATACGGCGAATTTCAGCTTCCAAGTTCATCCCCATTCTTCTGAAGGTCTTAAAACGTGAATTTTTACGGAAATTTTTCGGTATTGACAATTCTTAGCTCATTAAGGAGAAGAGTAAGCTGTGGGCCTCTAGGTTGTCAATAGCAAAAAAAATGGCGAAAGAATTCACGTTTTGGAGCCTCGAGCTGAAGAGCTGAAATTAGGATATATTGGTGAGGGCTAAGAGTCGAAATTTTTCCACGTAGATTATTGAGCCCACAGACTGTTTTAACCCTTTGAATCCATTTTAAACCTCTTCGTTCTTCCAGGCGGGAAAATTTAAATTTTGCAAGCTTTCTGATTTTTTTTTCGTCTCTCCAGCCAGCTCTCAATTTGTTATTTGTATATTGAAATTGAATCTTGTTTGACCAGCTTAATACAAAACAAACCCAAAAATTCGACTCTTACTCAGGATGTCTTGTAAGTAGTCTGCTACACCTTAGATTTAAATACACCCCATAATCGGACATCGTTGAATTTGAATTTTTTTTAAAACTTTAGATAATCACGTTGCCTATGTTGAAAATTTGAAGGTGCAAATACTTCTTCGAAAAAAAATTAAATAAAAAGATAGGTACTTTCGACCATGGGAATGTGTGGTACATCCTTCGACTTCAAAAAATTGAATATATTCATGTGCATCGTATGGTTTTTGCCTAACTTTAAATTTGAAGGGGCTGACGCGACTGGGTGCAAAAAATTGAATTTTTCGAAAAAATATTTTTTTAAAATCAATAATGGAACTGAACGTTAAAAACTGAACGTCGTTTAGCAGATATTTTCCAAACATCAAAATAGAAGAAACTGTGGAGTCACAGGAGCAGATCTTTAAAAATAAAAACGAGTTTCAAAGAATACACAAATTTTTTCAACTTTGAATGACTCGCGGCACCTTCATTTTCGATGTTTGGCAAAAAATCTACAGAACAAAATTTATCCACTATTCAATGTAGGTAGTAGGTACCATTCGTTTTTAGGTCCTTGATCCTCAACTATTTTTTTAAAACGATGTTTTGAACAATTTTTTGTTGCAGGCCCTTCAATTTTAAAATTAGGTAGGTAAAAAATCATAAGATGCAAATTTGTTTAGTTTTCACTTTCTAAAGTACTAGTACTACGACTACCCATTCCCATGGTTTAAATTATATTTTCTTCTTTTATCTGACTTTTCATTTTCAGAAATAAGAAATAACATTAGGCCCTCCAATTTTCAATATAGGCAACATTGTTTACCTTTACCTGAAGTTTTTTTTTCAGTAGTATCTCAGGCTTACCGGACATGTATTCCCGTATAACAGCGGGCAGCCTGCTATGAATTTTTTCAATTTAAATTCAAAAAATTGGTAAATATTTGCTAATTGCTACAGAAAGAATTCTGTGTTTTTTTGGGCAACTTTAGCTGCAAGGACTGCAAACTGCAACTCATCAGAACTCATCTCATCTTGGCCTAGCAATTCTTTTCACGAATCTAAAGCTCGTTTTATTCTTTTCTCTATGAATAACATCCTACGAAAATCACCAGAAATTATTTTATTCATCGAGTTATTCAAGAAAACCCTCGTTCATCAATTATTTCAAATTTTCGATTCAAAAACTTCAAAAATCGAATGTTGAATATAAAGTTGACAAACAACAGCATCGGGAACTATCAACATGGAAATACGTGTGAATTTAGCACATCCGGGAAAAAGTGATTTCGTCTTGCTCTGTTGTAGTTTGTATCAGCCAACTTGTCAAAAATTTCTCAATTCGTAGATAATATCGACGTGATTGAAAAACAATCGCATTTTACACACTATTCATCGTCGTTCGATCAATCGCCAACGTTTTTTTAGCTTGTTTTTCGAGTCCTGTATGCGATTTTAAGTATACTTTTAATTCACAATGGCACCGAAACAACGAATGAGGATTGCTAATGAAAAAGCCAGCAGAAATATCACGATGAGAGGAAACGTACCGAAATCTACTGTAAGTAAATCTAATTTTTAAACTTCCTCTTTGAAAAATATTCTAGATCATTACGTAGTCTAAAACTCCACGTATACAATATCTTTCTATATATGTATTAAAAATCGTCTCAATATTTTACAGAAAAATGGTGAAAGTAAATATCCGGTTGCTCCCTGGTTACTAGGACTCTTCGTATTCGTCGTTTGTGGATCTGGTGAGTACCAAATACCAAATTTTCTAAACATTACGTATTTCTTGGCAACTAACCCTGATTATTTTTCAGCTGTGTTTCAAATCATCCAAAGTATAAGAATGGGTTGGTAAAATACAAGCAACTTTCTCAAATTCTCTGTTTCTACGCGATAAGTTTTTTGTGAGCTGTACAAACCGTTCCCCGTGTACATTTTTCCAATCCGAAACCGAAGAAAACTCGTTGCTTTTGCATTTACTATTTAAAACCGTACCTATTTTTTTTTTTACAACGTGCAATGCATTACCAAAATTGAAGAAATTTTGCATTTTATAGCTCATTATTTATATTTGTATGTTTTTTTATGTCATGTTCTTCTGATACTTTACTATACAAACCAATTGTTGACAGTTTGTTGATTAATTTTGTATATACGATTATTATTTTTTTAATTTATTTATTCAAACTGAAATGTAATGTAAATATCGCAGAGATTTCATTCCATTTTAAAAATACAAATTTGTTTTTTGAATATCGAGTGTTAATACTACTTTTTATTGCCAATTTGGGTTCGAGTGATTGGGATTAACGAAAAATACTTTATAAAATATCCATTGAGATGGAATTTGTACACGTATTTTTGTTCTCTACAAGTACTACTCGAATAGTAGGTTAATAAATTGAAATTTATGGTACATACGTCAGCAATTCAACGTCACAATAGCGACGAAATAAATGACTAGTTCATGCTCGATTGGCAATCAAATTAATTCGAATCGTTGAAGAGAAGTAATCAATTCGCTCTGTAAATATTTGAGTTGAAAAAATTCATTCATAAGTTTTTTTCAATCGTTCGAAACGCGAGTCTCTACTAACAAGAAGGAAATTTTGCATCGAGTGAGGCACTTTTTTATACGTACCTAACCTATTTTCAACGTTTTAGGTACATTTTTCTCGAAATTTTCTTCTCACCTACAATTTTTCAACTCTTAGAATTTTTCACGATTTTCTTCTACTTATCAAAATATTTGAAAAATTGTTTTCAATTTCTGAAACTTTTTTTCAAAACCTTTTTCAACTAACATTTTTTTTCAAGCATCTAGGTATTTTTTTCAAAATTTCTTTACATTCTAGAATTATTTCTAACCTGAAATTTTCTCAATTTTTTCAAATTTTTTACCAACTTCAAATTTTGTAAAAATCTTTTTCAATTCGAATTTCCCAAATTGAAAATTTTCAAAGTTTTTACCGACTTTGATTTTCTTGAGATATTTTTAAATTCGTTTTTTTTTAAATTCAAATTTTCCTGGAATATGTTTCAGCTTCAAAAATTTTTTCAACCTAAAATTTTCTTAATTTTTCTTTCAACTCAACGAGGAAAATATCCGTTTAAGCGTTGTCTCAACCTTAGATTTGGATAAACCCTTTGTACAAAATTACATTTTTGGTTGGAAAAATTGAATTTTCTTATTGAATAGTTTCAAGATTTTTAGATGTACCTCTTCGCCTCCTCTTTGCCATCAGGACTCGTTGAAGAGGAGATGAGAAGAGAGTCATTGTTATATTGCCACGAAACCGTCTTGATGTACAATTTGTATGAAAATTGATGAAAAGTCAATATCTTTGTCACAAAAATTTCTCATTTGATTTATCAGAACTTTCTGGGAAGAAAAATTTGGGTGGTCGTAATTTAGAGAAGAAAAATAGAAGATTCGCGTTGAATGAATAAAAAATCGAAGTTGATTTTTTTTGAATGTAGATTTCTTGAGAGTGAAATAAGCTCTCTAAAGTCACTTACAAGAATATCCATTAACATAATTCTCGTATTTTTCCGACGACGAATCTGTTAGCTAGTTCGACTAAACCTCCGTTACTCCCTTATGTCAAGTCGAAAATTCAACAGTCAAATCAAATAGTTTTCAAGCCTCCGATTAAATCAACTGAAGTATCGAATATGCAAGGACATACACATTTAAAAATCAAAACTTCAATTAAAATTAAATATCACAATTTGAATACTTTTCGCAAAGAATCCCTCATTCAAAAATACTACTGATATTTTCGTATTACTAGTTTTACTACTAGTTTTTAGTAGTAAACTGGAGGTTTTTAACAAAAACTAGTCGTAAACTAGTGGTTTTTTGGTCTAACTAGTAGTAAAACTAGTAATACGAAAATACTAGTAGTATGTATGTATGCGGGAGTTCTTTTTAGTTTATCTAAAAAATCAACAAGATAAATTTGAAACTCATCTGGATACAAAATGAGCACGAAGCTCAGCGTAACACAAAATGATATCAAAATTATACCGCCAATAAAGGCGTAATGCTCCTCTTTCTTCTTCAACTTCTTCAATACCTCGAGATCTTTTCGCATTTCCTACAAAACATAAACTCGTTTTCTATCATTCTTACTTACTAATTTCATAAAAAAATATCTTTTACCTGCAAACAATTTTTAATATCGTTGCACTGTTGCACACCTCAGCGTCAGCGGCTTTTCTTTTTTCCACTTCCGCCGCAGATATGTGTTCAATATTATTCAGATATATATTAACTGTAATGCAATAAACAGATAAATTATCAAATACAAGATTTGCACTTTGCAGTGCAGAAAGAAAATAAAACAAGGTACTTAACTACTTACCATCGTTATCATTATCAACGAAGTTATTGATGTCGTCGGTGTTTTCGTTGGCGTCCATGATCTTTAATTTCAAACTCTGGAACGGAAGAAATAAATCAACGAAATAAAAAAATATAATAAAATTTCAACAAGAACAAATTTTTTTATCATTCATTGTACGAGTACGACCGGATCGAGGCACAACGTGATGAAAATGAACTAATATTTACAGTGTTGTTATCAATCAATAATCAAAAGTAAGTATATTCAAATTTGAAATTCGATTCGATAATGCAAGTTCAAAAAACAAAAGAGAAATTTTCTCTTGTATTTTTGGCAACATGAGTTTACACACATACACATAAAAAAGAAAGTACGGAACAGATTAGAGATACGAATTAAAATTATCATTTATTCCTATTCCTATCAAAGAATACGAGAATAGAAGATTTATATCATAGCTAGTGAAAAATGAGCGTATAGTAATAAAGTAGCAGTGTAAACTTTCGCTGTCTCATCATAAATTACGTTCGTACATCGTACACTTACACTGTCCAATTTTACGAATTACGATGTTTTGATAATTTTTTCCAACTTGGCTATGGAGTGAACAGCAAAGAAAAAATTGAAGCCCATTTTCGAGTATGTTGACATTATACGCAGGTAATATACCTAATCTTTCTTCTATACCTAGCTCAAGTTACTTTAGTTTTCTAGAGAAAGACTTGAAACTTTGAAAGTAATTTGAATAATTGGTTCCTTATCACAGGTGTTCGATTTAGGGCAATGATAGACATTTGGAGTAATAATTCAATTATCAATCAATATGTTCACTTTTCTAATAAATTTGTTTACTAATAAATAGATAATATGGAAGGATTCAAGATACTCTCGATCGTTGAAGAATGGTCGACGTGACAAATTTAATTAGCATAATCACCTCTCTAATTACCTCTGGTATGTTTTCAGGTTAAAATCATCGTTCAAGAATGGCCCTCTGCAGTAAACTGTTATCACCTGTGAGTACTTCTTGCTACGAATATGTACATCCATGGACACCTTCGTGTTACACAGCCAGCGCAGGATTATTACTGCATGCCCTTCAATCCTCATTCCGTTTATATGTCACAGTTTACGCCGTAAGTTTAAATTTCCTACGGCCATTGGCAAGCAGGCTTGATCGCAGTAGTCGTTCGATATAGTCCAGAAGACTTTGTACCGTTGACGGTGATAAAAATGTAGCACACTTCTGCGATCTGAGCATTGTGTATCTTGCATATAATTTATCTAATTACTCATTGTATTCATTCAACGATGAAAAACCTCCGTGTTACCTTGAACCTGTCACATTTTAAATTTTCAACGTTGTAATTCATACTCGAAAAATTTAGCTACTAAATAATATGTATAATACTGCTAACGAGTAGCTGTATCGATTAGTCGTTATGCAATCAACTAATTGCCTTAAAATGTTTATTTTTTACAGCTGGCCTTGTTAATGAAAGGACGCAAACCGTCGAAAAGGGATATAAAACGAACGCTTTATGGGATTTTGCAATCGACCGCGTTCATAGGATGTCACGCGGTGGGATTTTCACTCTGTGCTTGTTTCATGAGGTACGAATAAAACACTCAAGATGATTCCGAACGAGATATCGAATCAAATTATAAAAATTGGAATCTTTTTTTTTTGCAGGCATGTCATAGGACACTATAATTTCTTCACATTCGCTTTCTTACCAACATTTGTATCGAGCTGGTTTGCTATTCTTGTAGAAAGACCATCACGACGATCGTTACTCAGTTTATATGTTACCAATATTGTAAGTAAAGCGTTGTAATAGGTAGCTGATGAATTGAGCGTTATGCAAATACCTGTGACGAATTGCTCTTACATTGTTGGCTTGAAATTTGAATTTTTATGCTAATTGCTAATTGTACGACGGTGCTGTTTATAGGCATCTGAAACGCTTTACCAAATGTTGGTGTGGAGGAAAGTCGTCAAACCGATACCGTTCGCCGATGTACTCATTTTTACATCTTCGATATCTTGTCTTCTATACCTGTATCGCAGTCAGTATAAATCTGCAGATTCCATTTATTCGTTAATAAGGTATTGTACAATGTATGGTAATTTATTCGCACTCATATTACTCGAGTACTTGCCCAAGTTATATTTAATGGATTGGGTTGTCTCTAGTGGTTGAAAAAATTCTTGGATTAGACTTTAAATTAAAATTTGTTGGGATTTTGAAAAAAAAGAAAAATGAATTGTAACTGTAAGCTCGAGGAATGCAAATATTTACCCATTTAGCAAATTCGTGTGCGCACGCGCAGAGCAATATGTTAGCGCGTGCGCAGATGCGAGCACGTATACGCATGCGCCGATTATTTTCAACTCAGATCCAGACCCACAGAGTCGAGGGGGAAATGGTCGAGGTAAATAAAAGTTCCGGTAACATGAAGATTCGAAATTCGTGTTTTGCCCCCCCCCCCCACCGGAGTTCATTTTCCCAAAAAAATTCGAACATTTCGAAGGGACTTCATGGAGGAGGAGACAAAGGGTCGTAATTGATGAATCTTCGAATGAGAATTAAAATGTATGGTGTCCCATTTCTGAGGTAATTTTGACCCCTAGAAACCATTTCTGAGGTCATTTTGACCCTTAATCGAAACCGTGACTTTTGAAGTCCCTGGGATAGGAGGAGAGGAGGCTGAAATTAAATTTTTCCTTCAGCAGCTCTGAACTCACTTCGAAAATTAATTTTTGTTTTTGATTAACAAAGGTTTGATTGCTTACTTCATATGTCCATTATAGTTAGAATTAGAAACTCCTTTCAATTTCAACTGTTTTCTCCTTTTCTCCACACGGTTGGCCTCTTGGTTCCTCTACCTTTTTTTTAATAAAACGATTCGCAGGAGCACCAATGAGTCTTAGTTTAAGCTAGGGGTTACCAATAACCACAGAAACGATTTCGTTGGAGGGGGAGGGGTGCCAAAATCCATGCATTTTGATATTTCGCTCAAGAATTCATCAATTTTGGACCCGTTTTGTTTTTTTGATCCTGGAAATGAACTCGACAAGTGAAACAACATGGATTTCGATACCACACTCGATGTTATCGAAACTTTTTTATATTTACCTTACCTTCACATCTCTCATCGTCATCGGTCTAGGTCTGGGTCCGAGTTTCGAGTGAAAATGATTTCAGAATTGGTTTCAGGACTTCAAATACTTCCTACAGCCCAATTTAAATTTTTTTCTCGAATGTGTCTAATTTGAAATATTTTTATACTTACATTTTTTCTTATTTTAGTTGTTTTATATAATTTTGAGAAAATTTCAAGATTCCAACTAAAAAATTCTCAAATTGAAAATTAATTCGAGAAAATTATACGTGGGAAAATTTTAAAGAATGAACAATCGATACTTCCCATACAATACTTACATTTTTTTGCAAGTCCTATTTTTCGTTATTTTTTCTAAAATGTTTTCAAGTGGTTCAAATTTTCTCAAAATATAATTCGTTTTGGAAGTTGGGAAAAAATACTTGGAAAATTTTAAGAAGACTGAACTTCAAGAAATTTTGAAAAGATCAAAATTTTTGAAAAATTGCACTCAGAAAACATGTTTTAAAAAATCCAAACTTTAAAAATTAAGAAGTTACGAAAATTTCGCTTAAAAAACTGATATTAGAAAAATTTTGAGATCTCAACACGATTTTTTTAAAAAATGTACTTGAAAATTTTTTTGATAAAATTACAGAAAATAGGAGCTGGGAAAAAATTTAATTACACATTTTGGCTTCGAATTCATCTATGTGTAAAAATGAGGGGAAAATAGTAAAAATTGCTAACCTAACTTACAATAAGAACTGACTCAACCAGAGAACCCGACCTTATAAAAAAAAAATTAAAATAATTTAAAACGCCAACATTTCGTATTCTTATTCCTATCATTCATCATTCCAGATTTATCGTAGGCCCTTACGAACAACTTGGATATACTCCTGACTCACCAGACACCGAATCCGCACCTAGACAATTTCCAACCGATAAATCCAAACGTCCTGCAGCATCGGTGTCGTCGGCATCCACCTCCAAGAGCATTCAAAAACGCTCATCCAATGGTACTTTGTATCGAGCCTTGATGCTATTCTATCATTGTATCAAAGAGTTTAAAAACTACTTGAAAACAGTTACCAAATGTCAGTATTGCTCTCATCCGCATGGCTGTGTTCATTATTGGCTTCAAGTAGGCTAATTTTTTCATAAACGCTCTCCTCCCTCCCCCTCCCCAAAAAATAATACATCAATTTTGTTTTTCAGGGAGGTACCAAAGTATTCGCGATTGGATACGGATTACAGCTTAGCTTACGTATACTGATGCAAATGAGAAAAATAGCCCGAAGACCAGTACTACTTCTCAGAGCTTTGAAAAGTTCAGATACTTTTAGCTTAGGGGTATTTTTAGGAGGATTTTCATTTTTATACAGAGTAAATATGATTTTTTTCACTCTGACTTCAGACTCGAAAACACTCCTAATCGATATTATTCTCTTTTCAGTTCATATCCTGTATGTTGAGAAGATCTCTACGCAGAGATACTCAAGCGATTGCGATACCAGCAGCATTCGTGGCTGGATTTACGTTCTGCTTCTACCGAAGCAATACCATAGCTCTATACGTAATGTGGAAATCGTTACAGGTTTGCATTTTTCAAATTCATCACCTAATCGTAGCATTCTATTGATCAAAATTTTCTATTATTTGTTCTTCAATTCCACAGATACTCTATTTGGTCGGACGAGATAACAAAGTGGTACCGGAAGTTCCTCACGCAAGCATCTTTTTCCACTGTTTATCCACCGCTATTCTATTCCAAGCTGCGATATTCGAACCTCAAAATCTACGCTCATCTTATTGGAACTTTTTGCATAATATGTCCGGTGGAAGGTAACTATTTTTTCAGACAGTAGGATAAAATTATCAATGTTGATAAATTAATTTCAATTTTAATTCATAGGATTGGCGCTATGGATCGAAAATGTTTAGATATGTATGGACTGGAATCCAGTAAAATGGTAGAAATGGTTAAAAATAGACATCGAAGGAGTTGAACGACATAATTAAAGGCATCAAAGTGTGATTCACATGTACGAATTTAATGGGTTGGGATTTTAAATACTACATTCTCGTAGTAGAATTGACTATCATTTTTTCTTTTATTTTTATATATCGTCTATACGAATAAGCCAATTTTGTACTATCGGGCTATCTGTTCTTTTTTTCTTTCGTTACGACATAATTGTGTTTATATAAGATGGTGTATGCGTAATCAAAATATAAATTTTTACCTTATTTTTATTACATAAATATGGATCAGTTTCGTTATCGTTTGTTGTAATCAATTACATTTCGTATAATTTGAGCCAAGGTTTGAAATCATGTTGCCAAGGTAGAATACCAATTGGTGTTTGACTCCAGTTCCAAGATTCTGAAAAAAATAATGTCTCAGCATTGATAATTAATTCGTTATAAATAAATTAGAAGATTTTCTTACCAGAATATTGTTGTGTTTCTAAGATATCGTCTTCATTTGCTAGAATATTTGAATTGGTAACAGATTCGCTGATGTCAGCATCCAACATTTCTTCGTCTTGAGGAATGATCGAGTTCAATAAATTTTTATCTTCGTTTTCCATATTCAAGTCTTCGACCTTCGAACAACCATTGTAAATATTCATCAGCTGCAATAGTTTATCAATTTTGGCCGAATCTATCACAGGGGCTTGAATTTCGAGCAACCTGAAAGCATAAAAATACTCTTCAAAAACATATCGATTTTTTGGAGTCACATTTGTGAAATCAACCCACGTTTTCAAATAAATGCCGACGAAATCATTCGGCTCATGAAGGACTAGTTTCAGCAACGAAGATGCTTCTTGATCCAGCAACTGAGGGCGTCTCAGTTTCAATTTATTTCTATACTTGATACTTTTCGACTTTGTGGTACGATTCTGCTTGAGAACATTGATGAAAATTTCGTTCAAATGAACAGCAGCGATTTTCTTACGAATCATCGGTTCCATCGGATCCAACGTTATTTTAACCAAAGATTGGAGAAAATAGAAACATTTACTCGAAACGCATAACACCGAAAGCAAATCGTTCCAGATAAGGACGTAAGAATCTTCTAATTGACCATTATCCTTGATATGATTCGAATTCAGCAACTTATTTCCCCCGAGCAATTTATCTACTAAAAGTTCACATTTTCGAGGTAACTTTTTGATCATCTTTGATAATTTTTCAACCGTTATTTTGCATACGTCGGTTAAATTCCAGTTATCGAAGTAGTCATAATCGGACGATTGGGATGTTTTGTGGAGAAATCTGGTGATTTTCTGTCTATCGTTGTCAAAAATATCGGAAACTAGTTCGCTACCGTTGAGTAAATAGTTCTTAATGGTTAGATAGACGTCCAAACAGGTTTCGATGTACGTGGTGGTATTTCCCTCTTGATTGTAGACATCTTCGAAACTGCCATCGGACCAATATACGTCCTATGAAAAATAAACTCGGTTAATTTCAACTAACGATGATTAAATTGACGATTTCAACTTACATATAACCATTTCAAAGAGAAATCTACAGCTTCGCGTAATAATTGTAAACTAGGACCAGATGAATTGTGGGCAGCTTGATGGCGTAGATCTATAATCCAATCAGGAATGCCCAATTCTTTAGCCAAGTCTCGTAATCGATAAGGCGAAGGATTACCGACACTCGAATCAGTGACGAAATTTACAAACCTGAAGGATAAATTAGAGATTAGTAAAGTGTTCCCGAACGAAAAATATATTCAGAGAGATCAATACTAACTTGGTTATGGCCATCGAATACAGCAGTTCCAAATCCATACGATTGAGCACTCGGGTTTCGCTTTCATCTGGGTTTAAATCTTTCAATTTGATATCCATTAAAACTAACGTACATTCCACGCCCATGTGAAGTTTTAAACATCTGTGAATCGTAACCAGACGTATTTTCCAATTCCAGACTAATTTCTAAAATTGGCAATAATAAAATATTTACCTTGTTTTCCAAATGTACAAGTGTTCGACAGCTTTCTGCTTCATAGTCACATCGCTACCAAATAGATTTGTACGACAGAATTCCCATTCTTCTCTAAACCAACGAGAGGCAAATGATGGTAGAAAATTTAATAATTAATCGAAGAATGGATACATTTTCAATTCGGAAAAGTTCAATAAAATTACCTGCAGAGCCAAGGGACGACTGTTGTTGTACTCATTTGGGTTCGATTTTGGCTCACTTTGGAAACAAAATCTAGAAAGAATTAGAAGCTAAAGAAGTCTCACTATCAAAATATCACATAAAATGATTAAATCTTCATATTCTGATCTCCATTTCTGAAATTTAAAAAAATATTGAAATAAATTTTGAGATACGAACACTTTTGATTTTGATAAAAATAAAAACACGTGTGAAAAAATAAACAGTTGTTTGCGCATGCGCAAACGCGAAAAATCAAAGATGACGTCATAAAAACCTAACCTTGCGATTTTATTTTGCAAGGACCTTGTAAACAAACACAAGAAACGTTGAGTGATAAAATTTTTACAAATTTCAGTTTCTTATGACGTACTTATGGTGCAATCGACTTGAAAACGACCGTTATTAGTGATTTATCGTAATAATTGGTGATTGTTCAACATTTTGATACCTCGTTTGTATTCGAATCGCTTAGTTGAGGCTTCTCCACCAAAATGGGGAAAGGTTTCAACAACTACATGTGTAAGAAATTCTTCCATCCAGCTTCGCGAGATAATCTCAAAAGGGTGAGTAATATTCTACGAAAATTCTACACAATTATTTATATGTTCATTATAACTTATTTTTACACTTTTCCTACGTATTTATTCAGGTATGGATGGCTGAACAGAAAACCGAAGCATATAAAAAGAAACAAGAAGAGTTAAGAGTCCAATACGAAAAAGAACAGGATTTATATAACAACAAGTAAGTTATATGTTTTCCCAACCACAACCATCTCAATACGAGACCGTACTTATAAATTTTGGACTTTTTATATTTTTACAGAGCATTGTTATGGAAAGATAGTAAAGAAAAACTTACACTAAATTTCATGTACGAACCTCCTCCAGGTTTAGTCAAAGAGAAAACTAAAGACGATTTGGAAGAAAAAGAAGATACCAAATTCGAATGGCAAAGGAAATTTAATGCTCCTCGTGAAGAGTAAGTCGATGTTGTTTTCACTAGGTTATTTCTGAACCTTGCTTTTTTTGTAGTACCAATTTGACATATTTTTATATTCTTTTAGTTACTGTAAAGGAGATACCGAAATTAGAGATCAACCTTTCGGCATCCGAGTCAGGAACGTTCGGTGTATTAAATGTCACAACTGGGGCCATTTGAATACAGGTAACTTTACAGAAAAAATATTCGTTTTCATCCTAATAATATTATAAAGTTTTAGTCAAACTACAGCTATAATTCGAAATACTGATTTGTTCCAGACAAAGAATGCCCACTATTCAACAAATCGGCCGAAGATTTCGATACATCAACGGCTACTCGAACCGATCCTACTGAGCTGGTTAAGCAAATGGCGGAGGAAGGACTATTATTAAAGAAAAACATAACTTCTGAACAAAGACAGAATAACATCGTGATGAACATTGGTAAAGGAGGCTGGTCCAGAGGTTACGAAAAAGAAGTCGAATTTTTAAAGAAGTTGGACGCTGATGAGCAACTGAAAGTACTAAAGTATGTAAATGGATAAATTTAATTAATTGAAATTAAAAAGTTCCCCCAATGGCCACTGGCCAATTCTTTTACGCAAGGGAGGGGGGAAGGTGAATTTGTATCGGGTTCGCAGTTTTTTGGAGAACCGTTCAGGAACCTATCAGAGGAGAGGAGGGGAGGAGATGGAAAGCGGAGAAAATGGTTATAAAGATTAATAATTTGAGTCAAAAAAACTGCCTAAAAATAATCAGTAAATTTTCATAAAAACGTGAAATTTCTAAATTAAAAAAAAAATGAAGACATTTTTATCAAAATAACCAAAATTTGTTGAAATCATTGGTCTAACTCAATCTTTGGAATTTTTTTACTTTGCAAAAATATACAAAATTTCGGCTGTCATTCAAAAAAAATCTGAGAAATTCCGAAAATACGAGAAAAATTTGTATTTAGTTAATGCTAACAAAATTCAATTTAATTCAAAAAAATGTATTGAAAACCTTTGAAATTTTGATCATTTCTTTTTCATTTATTCAATAAAGTTAAATAAGAGTACGATTTTTGATGTTTCGAATACGGTTCGGAGGGGAGGAATTTATTTGAAATCCGTAGAATTAAAAAAAAAAGATCCAAGATCCATAAAATCATAGTTTTGAGAAGATGATCGAAGTTTTCAGATCAGGAAACAAATTATAAACGATTTTTCAATTTAGACGAAATTTCAGGGCCAATAATACACCTGTAATCTCGTTATTTTGTCATCGAATCGTCTGGGGCCCTGAACTGGAAGGCTTTCTCTATTTAGGGGACCCATTCAATTCTTCATTAGGTTTGATTCTAACTTATCGTTTAATTTTTCGTTTCAGAGCTTTGAAAAAATTGATAAAGAAGAAAGAAAAAGGCGCAGACGTGAAGAAAAAGTTGAAAAAAGTAATGAAACCTTCGAAATAACTTGATATTATTGTATACCAAATTTTTAATTCTATTTATAATTTTATTTTTAAATTTGTTACTGCAAATTCGTGTGTATAGTTGAATAGTTCTGTTTATCGATTTAATTATCTTTTGTGTAATTAGTTTGAATTGAATAAAATAAATATATTCGAGTATCTTTGATGACTATTTTTTTAAAACGAGTAATTTCTGGTAGTTCGAGTTCGAGTCGAAACAAAAAATTATCCATTAATAAAACTACACAGTGATCTGATTTTTATTTTTAGTTACTTCGAGAGAAAAACTGGATTGATTCGTGAACTGATACTGTATTTTGTGTTGAAGTTAATTATTTAAAAACCAAAAAGGAAGTTTCAATGTTCCGATTTTTTATTCAATTTCGACCAAAATTTTAGATTTTAAATTAAAAAAACTCGCGATTGAATTTTATTAAAAATAATAAAAATTGAATTTTCACCAAAAAAACTGTTCATCCAACTTCAAACGTAATTTTTTTCATTTTCCCAAGTTTAGCAGAAAAATTGAAACTTGATAGAGAAAATGTATATAACGTGGTTTCAAAATTGGGGAAGTGGGGGGGAGGGGGTGGATAAACTGTGCAAAATCAATTTATTTATTTTTTTACTTCTACAGGAAATTTCATGAAAGAACTGGAAAATTAGTTTAAAGGCATCATCATACCAGCAGGTGTTCCAAAAATGCCCCAATTAAAAAAAAAATTGATTCTCACTAATTTTTATTCACTTACATATACAAAATGCTATCAACAATTCAAAAAAAATAGGTTTGAAGGGCGTATCATGCCCTATGTGCCTTAAAAAGGTAGCCTGAAAACGAAAAATTTGGAAATTTTAGTAGTTTCATGAATCATGATCATAATTTTGGTTTTGCCCTAAAATTTCACAAAAAATCAGAAATAATTGGTTAGAGAACTGCACCATGCCTTCAAATGTCTCAAAAAAGGCCTCGAACCACAAAAATTGAAACTTTTGAAAATCAACAAATCAACATTTTCAATTTTGTGGAGTTTAGGGCATTTTTTTGAGACACCTCTTGGGAGCATGATACAACCTCCAAACTAATTTTTCAAATTTCTTGGTAAAATTCTCCGCCACAATTCGATTAATACTTTTCAATTTTAAAAAAAAGTTGATTCCACATCTTCCCCGCTCCCCTTCTTGGAACCACGTCAATGTATGCAGATTTCGTTCGAAATTTTTTTCATCTCATTTCAATGAGAAAAGAAATTATTTAATTAAAAAGAAAAAACTTGTGATTTTTATTTTATAAAAAATGTGAAATTTTCTTTTTCCTCTCTCTTCAGTTTCTTCGGTCAAATTCCAGGAACATTTAAGGAATTGATGATCCAATCCAATAAATTCAAATTCAGGTCATAAAACAATGTTTTAAAATAATCCAATTCTGGCATCTTCATTTTGAAAAAAAAATCGAAAAATTATTGGACCTTTTTGTTCAAATTTTTACTGGGATTTAAAATCCACATATCCTGATTTTCAAAGGCAGTCTCCATTAAAATCAACCCTCCTAAAATGAAACTTTTCTCCTTCAAACCAATCGATATGCAAACTCTCTCACACCAGTGTAGATTAAATTGCCACCGGGTCATTTCGAAAGCACCAAATACCGACCAAAACACCTGCTACAATAAAATTAAAAACATGACCATCCCACAATCTGGACACTTCGGGCACCACCTGTGGCACATTCGAAGCTAATTATAATCATCGACCATACCCACACACCTCACGCATCACAATACGATTTCCAGCCTCGAGAAAGTATCACCCTGCCCTAATTACAAATGCAATAATCACAAAAAATGCTCTCGCGCCGAAAAGAAAAAAAAAAGACGATGAAAGTTCATTCATTGGCCGGTGTCCGGAAAGTGTCCGAAAGTAAATTCCAAAGCATCACCACGAATACCGGTCTAAGAAACAATGTCATTGTCGATATTAATATTGGCGACTTACATATCCATCGATTTTCAAAGCAATCCTTCGTCTACGAATTAATATGCGAAATCGACGCTCGGTTTGAATTCGTAAACAGTAAAACAAATCTCGGTCGATTCCATCCAGCATGGGCAGCCTGAAATCGTGCTTCGTGCCATCGAAAGTGTCAATTGTAGGTGCTCGAGTGGGGACATTTTAAAATCATCGTTTAAATATCAATTTGATAAGAATTAATCGTTCATTTCCATCGGTAAGGCGAGATCGCCAGTCGAAGCCTAAAATCAATACGCGAGTGTAATTCATATATTTTATAGTAATTAATCTTCTGAGTGATAATCATGGTGCGTTCAACGTTGGCGATACTTTGCTTCGGGTTCGTGGCTTTGGCTGCTGCTCAATTAACCGATGTAAGTATAAAAATTATTTTTATCGCGATTTTTTGCCAAGTTTTTTTTTCAAATCGATATTTTTGCAATCCGTTGAAGGAAAATCGATCAGCCGATGGAAGTTCGCTCACCGCTGTCGACCTCTTTCAAAATATTTACGACGAATGTTTGCAAGATGGATCGTTCTCCTGCGTTAAGCCAAAATTACTGGCTTTCCTCAGCACATCCATGTCTAAAGATAAAATCAGACTTACTCGCGATTTAACCATCGTCAGCAGTGACTCGACTCAGTCTCCTAGTTCTTCGATTATCAACGAAGTGAGTTCTATTTTGGAATTTCGTATCTCGATATAGTATCAGTAACTTCATCGACGATGTGAAATTTACCCAGGTATCCAAAGTCTCCGGATTGGATGCTGAAAAAAAAGAAGAATTACGATTAATGGCCCTAGACAAATTGGACGAATTCATACATAACCACGAATTACGTATCAGAATCCCGAAAGAAATCTCCAGCGGAGAATTGCCATCGATGGTGCCCAAAATTCTTACCAAAAATTTACCAGAAGAGATCAAAATCCCCTTGGCGGGAGCTGACAACGAAGTATCCACTGGCAGAAGTAATTTTTTCTTTAGCCTAAAACCAAAAAATTGAAAACAAATAGGTAAATTACTCATTTTATATTATTTTCAGGCAAAAAATTCTTGAAACGTGTCATAATGCCATTTTTAATCGGACTCAAATTCAAGGCCACCACATTGATCCCTCTGGCTTTCGCTTTAATCGCTTTGAAAACATGGAAAGCTCTTACACTGGCATTATTATCGATCGTATTATCCGGAGCAATGGTCATCTTCAAGTTTTCCAAACCTAAAGTCAACTATGAAGTAATTCATTACCCGCAAGCAGTTCCTGTATTCGATGCCCATCATCCTCACGAATACGCTCATCATGTTCACGAATACGCTCATGCTCATGGTCGTCAGCTCGATGCTCAAGAAATGGCTTATAATGGTCAATTGTAATTGTTTTCTTGTTTTTTGACGTATTTTTATTAATTTATTGCTTTTTTATGATGTGTTTAAAAAAAAAATGGAAAAAAAAGACGAACGGGAGAAGAGAAAACTAATGAAAAATTAAATTTATAAAAAACAAACGTAAAACCAAAAATAAATTCTTAACTTATTCGCAATGTTTGATTTTTTCTTATAATTTAGTTAAGATTATGCAATCAAAGTAATATGTACCTAAAGAAAGTAAAAGTATAATATGGTAATTCCACCAGACTGGGAAAACAGGAGGATTATCTACTGACCTGAAGAAGATCTTAAATTCTAAAAAATGAATAAATGACAATTAGGTGTGTTGATTAAAGTTGATGGATAAATTTCAAACAAAGGTTTCCTCGAGTTTCAAAAAAGAGGATGCAGAATTGAAAAAAATTAATTTTTATTTTTGGGCAATATTTCGATATTTCACGCTGCAACATTACATGCAAAAGAAGATTTGCACTTGTAGTGGTGCGATGACGTCAAGACTTTGAGGCCGAATTAACGTTTCACTTGAAGAAAAAGCTTCATTGACAATGAGAAAAAGTAAAAAAATTTCAATCCAAAGATAGAAAATTTTTTTCACTTCATAATTTCAGAATTCAGTAGATACTTGGGTTTAAAATTTTTTTAAAGGTACATTTAAAAAAAATCGGCAGAGAAAATTTTCATCAAAATAAAAGTGGGGACAAGTTGAAAAATATCCCAAATCTCACATTTGAACGAAAAATCAATCAAGAAATTTAATAAGAAGTAAAGGATCCAAACCAAACAAAGAGAGGTGTCCGAAAAGACAGTTTGCTCCTTGCCTTATTAGTGGCATTATTCCACCTTCAAAATTAGGTTTGGGTTAGAAAATTTTCCGAAGTGATAATTTTTTCGTTTCAATATAAAAAACTGAAAAAGTTCTATTTTGGTTGGAAATTTTGGATTTTCTGCCCTTTTCTTCCCTCCACAAAGCGAATAATTTGTCCATGTTAAGAATATTTCAACCTATTTTCAGCCATTTTGAAGCCTACGATAAAATTTTAATTTTCTCCAGAAAGCACATTCAAATTTCTCAGGAAAACGCAGAAACAAACAAGGATAACTGGAAATTAAATTTGACGATCTGATTTTCCTCTCGAGTAGTTTCACTTGCGATCCTTCAGGAAGAAACCTCGAAAATGTTTTTTCAAACAATCCTACGGCTTCTTGGGAATTGCGACGAAGAAAGATTTTCCCGTTAAACTATTCGAAAGAGAACAGGAACTCGATTTTTACTGCTCAAGTCAATTTCCGCGTCTTAAAGAGAAATTTAAAAATGTTGGAGTAAATCAAAATAAATCTGGAGGCTCTGAATAAGCCGAAAATTGTGAAATTCGATTTTGGGACGTCGAAATTTAGGGAGACGATCCTCGCCAAATGTAGGTACCTACATTTTTATTAAAAAATTATAATTTGAAAATTCACCAAAATTAAAAAATTAAAATGGATAACCGAAATGTTGGTGGTGATGGGCGAGGAGGAAGAAGAAGAAGGGGGATTTCATACTCTCTCCATTCAAAAATCATACTCTTGAGTAGGTAAGTACTTCAGATAATTTTCATGCCAGATAGTTTTGTGTTGATTCATACGTAGACCAACGTTTTTGAAAATCATCCCAGTGGTTTTGGATATCATACCAGGGATTTTGGAAATCATAACAGTGGTTTTGGATATCATACCAGTAGTTTTGAAAATCATACCAGTGATTTTGAGAATCATACCAGTGATTTTGAGAATCATACCAGTGATTTTGAGAACCATACCAGTGATTTTGAGAGTCATACCAGTGGTTTCGAAAATCATGCCTGTGATTTTGGGAGTCATACCAGTGGTATTGGAGATCATACCAGTGGTTTCGAAAATCATACCTGTGATTTTGGTTCAAATCGGTCCGTATAATCACGATTAATTTTTTTTAGGAATTTCTACGAAATATATATTTCGTTAATTGGTTTCTGATAGTTAGGTATTCACCATTAAAATCCAAATCGCCGAAAATTGACTAAAATGCGAAAGCTAGGATATTTTTGGAATGCTGACCTCGAAACGAATATTTTTGTATAATCACAATTGAATTCTGGACCATTTTTCAAAAAGTTCGGGTAGGCCAATTCTTTTCCAGAACATGCCAACGTTTTTGAAAATCATACCAGTGATTTTGGGAAACTTACCAGTGGTTTTGGGAATCGTACCAGTGATTTTGAGAATCATACCAGTGGTAATGGAAATCATACCAGTGGTTTTGAAAATCATACCAGTGGTTTTGGAAATCATCCCAGTGAATTTGGGAACTATACCAGTGGTTTTGGGAATCTCACCACTGGTTTTGGGAATCATACCAGTGGTTTCGATAATCATACCAGTGATTTTGGGAATCATACCAGTGGTTTTGGGAGTCATACGAGTAGTTTTAGAAATTTTACCAGTGATTTTGGTTCAGATCGATCCGTATAATCACGATTGATTTTTTAGGAATTTCTACGATATATATTTTTTGTTAATTGGTTTTTGATAGTTATTCTCCATGAAAATCCAAATTGCCAAAAATTGACTAAAATGCCAAAACTGAGTCATTTTTGGAATGCTAACCTCGAGATGAATATTTTTGTATAATCACAATTGAATTTTGAACCATTTTTCAAAGAATTCGGGTAGGCCAATGCTTTTCCTGAACAGGCCAACTTTCTTAATACCGCCCATAACTCGACCGAAAATTGACCAAAATGCGAAAAATAAGTCATTTTTGGAATGCTGACCTCGAGACGAATATTTTTGTATAATCAGTTAATCACAATTGAATTTTGAACCATTTTAAAAAGAATTCGGGTAGGCCAATGCTTTTTCAGAACAGGCCAACGTTTTTGAAAATAATCCCAGAGATTTTGGAAATCATACCAGTGGTTTCTAATATCATATACCAGTAGTTTTGGGAATTATACCAGTAATTTTGGGACCCATACCAGTGATTTTGGGAAACTTACCAGTGGTTTGGGGAATCGTACCAGTGATTTTGAGAATCATACCAGTGGTTTTGGAAATCATACCTGTGATTTTGGGAGTCATACCAGTGGTTTTAGGAATCTAACCTGTGATTTTGGGAGTCATACGAGTGGTAATGAAAATCATACCAGTGGTTTTGAAACTCATACCAGTAGTTTTGGAAATCATCCCAGTGAAGTTGGGAACTATACCAGTGGTTTTGGGAATCTCACCACTGGTTTTGGGAATCATACCAGTGATTTTGAGAACTATACCAGTGGTTTTGGGAATCATACCAGTGATTTTGAGAACTATACCAGTGGTTTTGGGAATCTTACCAGTGGTTTTGGGAATCATACCAGTGGTTTTGGGAATCATACCAGTGGTTTCGAAAATCACCAGTGGTTTCAAAAATCATACCAGTGATTTTGGGAATCGTACCAGTGGTTTTGGAAATCATACCAGTGGTATTGAAAATCATACCAGTGATTTTGGAAATCATCCCAGTGAATTTGGGAACTATACCAGTGGTTTTGGGAATCTCACCACTGCTGGTTTTGGGAATCATACCAGTGGTTTTGATAATCATACCAGTGGTTTCGAAAATCATACCAGTGATTTTGTGGAACATACCAGTGGTATTGGAAATTATACCCGTGTTTTTGAAATTCATACCAGTGAATTTGGGAACCATGCCAGTGATTTTTTAAACTATACCAGTGGTTTTGGGAATCATACCAGTGGTTTCCAATATCATTCCAGTGGTTTTGGGAATTATACCAGTGATTTTGAGACCCATACCAGTGGTTTTGGGAACCGTACCAGTGATTTTGAGAATCATACCAGGGGTTATGGAAATCTTACCTGTGATTTTGAAAATCATACCAGTGGTTTTGGAAATCATCCCAGTGGTTTTGGGAACTATACCAGTGGTTTTGGGAATCATACCAGTGGTTTCGAAAATCATACCAGTAATTTAGGGATTCATACCAGTGGTTTTAGGACTGATACGAGTGGTTTTGGGAATCATACCAGTGATTTTGTAAATTATACCAGTGATTTTGGGAATCTTACCAGAGATTTTGGGAACTAAACCAGTGGTTTCGAAAATTATACCAGTGGTTTTGGGAATCATACCAGTGATTCTGAGAATCATACCAGTGATTCTGAGAATCATACCAGTAATTTTGGGATTCATACCAGTGGTTTTAGGAGTGATACGAGTGGTTTTGGGAATCATACCAGTGATTTTGTAAATTATACCAGTGATTTTGGGAATCTTACCAGAGATTTTGGGAACTATACCAGTGGTTTCGAAAATTATACCAGTGGTTTTGGGAATCATACCAGTGGTTTCAAAAATCATACCAGTGATTTTGGGAATCGTACCAGTGGTTTTGGAAATCATACCAGTGGTATTGAAAATCATACCAGTGATTTTGGAAATCATCCCAGTGAATTTGGGAACTATACCAGTGGTTTTGGGAATCTCACCACTGCTGGTTTTGGGAATCATACCAGTGGTTTTGATAATCATACCAGTGGTTTCGAAAATCATACCAGTGATTTTGGGGATCATACCAGTGGTATTGGAAATTATACCCGTGTTTTTGAAATTCATACCAGTGAATTTGGGAACCATGCCAGTGATTTTTTAAACTATACCAGTGGTTTTGGGAATCATACCAGTGGTTTCCAATATCATTCCAGTGGTTTTGGGAATTATACCAGTGATTTTGAGACCCATACCAGTGGTTTTGGGAACCGTACCAGTGATTTTGAGAATCATACCAGGGGTTATGGAAATCTTACCTGTGATTTTGAAAATCATACCAGTGGTTTTGGAAATCATCCCAGTGGTTTTGGGAACTATACCAGTGGTTTTGGGAATCATACCAGTGGTTTCGAAAATCATACCAGTAATTTAGGGATTCATACCAGTGGTTTTAGGACTGATACGAGTGGTTTTGGGAATCATACCAGTGATTTTGTAAATTATACCAGTGATTTTGGGAATCTTACCAGAGATTTTGGGAACTATACCAGTGGTTTCGAAAATTATACCAGTGGTTTTGGGAATCATACCAGTGATTCTGAGAATCATACCAGTGGTTGTGGGAATCATACCAGTGGTTGTGGGAATCATACCAGTGGTTGTGGGAATCATACCAGTGGTTTTGAAAATCATACCAGTGGTTTTGGGAATCATCCCAGTGAATTTGGGAACCATACCAGTGATTTTGGGAACTATACCAGTGATTTTGGGAATCTTACCAGTGATTTTGGGAATCATGCCAGTGATTTTGGGAGTCATACGAGTGGTTTTGGAAATTATACCAGTGATTTTGGTTCAGATTGATCTGTATAATCACGATTGATTTTTTAGGAATTTCTACGATTTATATATTTTGTTAATTGGTTTTTGATAGTTATTCACCATGAAAATCCAAATCGCCAATAATTGACTAAAATACAAAAACTAGGTCCTTTTGGAATGCTGACTTCGAGACGAATATTTTTGTATAATCACAATTGAATTTTGAACTATTTTTTAAAGAATTCGGGTAGGCCAATGGTTTTCCAGAACTGGCCAACGTTTTTGAAAATCATCCCAGGGATTTTGGAAATCATACCAGTGATTTTCGGAATCATATGTACCAGTGGTTTTGTGAAATCATCCCAGTGGTTTTGGAAATCATCTCAGTGATTTTGGGAATCACCCCAGTGATTTTGGGAATCACCCCAGTGATTTTGGGAATCACCCCAGTGATTTTGGGAACCATATCAGTGATTCGTGAATCATACCAGTGATTTTGGAAATCATATCAGTGATTCTGAGAATCATACCAGTAATTTTGGGATTCATACCAGTGGTTTTAGGAGTGATACGAGTGGTTTTGGGAATCATACCAGTGATTTTGTAAATTATACCAGTGATTTTGGGAATCTTACCAGAGATTTTGGGAACTATACCAGTGGTTTCGAAAATTATACCAGTGGTTTTGGGAATCATACCAGTGGTTTCAAAAATCATACCAGTGATTTTGGGAATCGTACCAGTGGTTTTGGAAATCATACCAGTGGTATTGAAAATCATACCAGTGATTTTGGAAATCATCCCAGTGAATTTGGGAACTATACCAGTGGTTTTGGGAATCTCACCACTGCTGGTTTTGGGAATCATACCAGTGGTTTTGATAATCATACCAGTGGTTTCGAAAATCATACCAGTGATTTTGGGGATCATACCAGTGGTATTGGAAATTATACCCGTGTTTTTGAAATTCATACCAGTGAATTTGGGAACCATGCCAGTGATTTTTTAAACTATACCAGTGGTTTTGGGAATCATACCAGTGGTTTCCAATATCATTCCAGTGGTTTTGGGAATTATACCAGTGATTTTGAGACCCATACCAGTGGTTTTGGGAACCGTACCAGTGATTTTGAGAATCATACCAGGGGTTATGGAAATCTTACCTGTGATTTTGAAAATCATACCAGTGGTTTTGGAAATCATCCCAGTGGTTTTGGAAACTATACCAGTGGTTTTGGAATCATACCAGTGGTTTCGAAAATCATACCAGTGGTTTTGAAAATCATATCAGTGGTTTTGGAAATCATGTCAGTGATTTTAGGAATCTTACCAGTGATTCTGGGAATCATACCAGTGGTTTTGGAAATCATACCAGTGATTTTAGGAATGTTACCAGTGATTCTTGGAATCATACCAGTGGTTTTGGGAATCACACCAGTGGATTTGGAAATCATACCAGTGACTTTGGGAATCATACCAGTGGTTTTGAAAATCATACCAGTGGATTTGTAAATCGTGCCAGTGGATTTGGAAATCATGCCAGTGATTTTAGGAATTATACCAGTGATTTTGGGAATCATACCAGTGATTTTGGGAATCATACCAGTGGTTGTGGGAATCATACCAGTGGTTGTGGGAATCATACCATCCCTGCTGTACCAAATCTGCGTACAACAGTGCCATAAATGTGTCGCTGTATATGTCACAGAAAATGGGGTATAAATTTCCGCCTTGTATGTATCACTTCTGTCACTTTCTATTTCCAATTTTATGTGCCTTATGTAAAGGCACATTTTAGTTATTTAATAAAGTTACATAAATGTGCCTTATAGGGAGGAAATTTATACCCAATTTTATGTGCCATACATTAGGGCACTTTTCAGTAGTTCAAAAAAGTGACATAAAAGTGCTTTATTGGGAGGAAATTTATACCCAATTTTATGTGCCATAGATTAAGGTACTTTTCAATAATTCAAAAAAGTGCCATAAAAGTGCCTTATTGGGAGGAAATTTATACCCAATTTATGTGCCATACATTAAGGCACTTTTCTGTAACCCAAAAAAGTGAAATGAATGTGCCTCACAAGGCGGAAATTTATACCCAATTTTATGTGCCTCTTCCTAAGTGCTGCAAGGGTGCCTTATTTATGTTACATATATGTCACATTTGATCTAGGTCTATTTTTTTTTAATTAAGTAGCCTATGTAATTAATAATTACTTTACATATTAATGACACATAATACACACATATATAACCTTACCTCTATGGCACTTGGAAACTGGTAGGGGTGGTATTCAAACTCTGGATATCTGGATTTTACATTATGCTCATCTTGGTTTAGTGGAGCACGCCACCATGTCAGGTTGTAATTTAGATAGTAAAAGAAATACTTAAACATGAAATAAGTGAAATTTTTTTTCTTCAATTTTGATCAAATTGGGATTTTTTTTGTTTTTTTGGTTGATTATAATAAAACAAAATTTTAGGGCACAATAAGCAAATTTTTGTTTCTCTCCTTTGGGGGCTGGAGCCTCAAAATCTATAATTTAGGAGAAAAAGGGAAATAAAAGCCTATATAAACTTGAATTTTGCTACTTTTTTGAGTGATGGGTCAAAACCTAAGCTATTTATTGATGTAGAATACAAATTTAACAATTTTTTTCTCTGGGGAATGTAAGGTTAGGTAGAGGTAAGGCTTAAAATTTTTAAAAATACTTTGGAATTTTTCTAGGTGCCATTTATGTTACATATCAATGGCACATAAATATAATATAATATAAATAATGTAATAAAAGTGGGTATAAATTTCCGCTTTGTAACAGTCATTTCTGTCACATTTTTATACCCAATTTTATGTGCCATACATAATGACACTTGTCAATGGCACATGGTCATGATCATCTGAGTGCAAGTACCCAACTACAATTTTCACTTTTTTATGGCACTCGTGTATGTCACATAAAAGTGGGTATAAATTTCCGCCTTGTAAGCGTCATTTCTGCCACATTTTTATACCCAATTTTATGTGCCATACAAAATGGCACTTGTCAATGATACATGTCATGATCATGTGATGGCAGTACTACGGTTCATAGTTTTTTCTGCACTTTTAGCTGACATATGGATGGGCCATAAATGGTGCCTTTTTCATGAAACATAAATGTCCCATCAATAAGGGTATGTTATGTGACATAAAGGACCAGGTTTAATGACACACCGATGCATCATAAAACCTGTACCTTTATGTCACATAAAATACCCTTATTGATGGGACATTTATGTTTCATGAAAAAGGCACCATTTATGGCCCATCCACAGGTCAGCTAAAAGTGCAGAAAAAACGATGAACCGTAGTACTGCCATCACATGATCATGACATATGTCATTGACAAGTGCCATTTTGTATGGCGGATAAAATGGGGTACAAAAATGTGACAGAAATGACACTTATAAGGCGGAAATTTATACCCACTTTTATGTGACATATCATACACAGATTTGGTACAGCAGGGTGCTATGGTTCATCGTTTTTTCTGCACTTTTTGCTGACATATGGATGGGCCATAAATGGTGCCTTTTTCATGAAACATAAATGTCCCATAAATAAGGGTATGTTATGTGACATAAAGGTACAAGTTTTTTGATGCATCGGTGCGTCATAAAACCATGTGCCATAAATGATCACTTTTTCAAGGCACATGAATGTCTCACCAAGAAGTGCATGTCATGTGACATAAAAGTACAGGTTTTATGTAGTGCCATAATTTATAGTGACATTAATGCACAATAAATATGTGAGGGTTACGGTCCCTATACTAAAGTTGCTTTCATGTTACATTTCAATGACACATAAATTCAGCATTAATTATGTCACATGTATGTTACATGAATATGTCCACTAAATGTTAATATATCAACGCATCATTTTTCAGCACTATGTAATGTGCAAATCACAGGTCCATAAAACTACCCAATAATGTGACGGGAAAAAAGCACTGAATTATGGCACATGTCCTAATCATAAACGTGCAAGTGGTATAGTTCATCGTTTTTTGTTCACTTTTAGGTGACATCATGATGTGCCATAAATGGTATATTTTTTATGAAACATTCATGTTTCATGAATAAAGGCATGCTATGTGACATAAAGGTACAGGTTTTATGGTGCACCATTATTGGCACAACTTTCATGTCACGTTTATGTCACCTAGTGCCATAAAAAAGTGAAAATGGTACAGCCGGGCAGTGATTTTGGGAGTCATACGAGTGGTTTTGGAAATTATACCAGTGATTTTGGTTCAGATTGATCTGTATAATCACGATTGATTTTTTAGGAATTTCTACGATTTATATATTTTGTTAATTGGTTTTTGATAGTTATTCACCATGAAAATCCAAATCGCCAATAATTGACTAAAATACAAAAACTAGGTCCTTTTGGAATGCTGACTTCGAGACGAATATTTTTGTATAATCACAATTGAATTTTGAACTATTTTTTAAAGAATTCGGGTAGGCCAATGCTTTTCCAGAACTGGCCAACGTTTTTGAAAATCATCCCAGGGATTTTGGAAATCATACCAGTGATTTTCGGAATCATATGTACCAGTGGTTTTGTGAAATCATCCCAGTGGTTTTGGAAATCATCTCAGTGATTTTGGGAATCACCCCAGTGATTTTGGGAATCACCCCAGTGATTTTGGGAATCACCCCAGTGATTTTGGGAACCATATCAGTGATTCGTGAATCATACCAGTGATTTTGGGAACCATATCAGTGATTCGTGAATCATACCAGTGATTTTGGAAATCATATCAGTGGTTTTGGGAATCATACCAGTAATTTTGGGAATCATCCCAGTGATTTTGAGAATCATACCAGTGGTTTTGGAAATCATACCAGTGGTTTTGGAAATCATCCCAGTGATTTCGGAAATCATACCAGTTCCCTTCTCATTCAATTTTCGAAGAAAAGTCCAAACCGATGTACTCAACCTAATACAGAGATACTCCTACACAATAGATACATCAAGCATAATCTTCCTTCAATTTAGAAAAATTCTGGCAAAATGAACTCAAAGTTGTGAAATTTTCTCAAATTTTGAAATTAGCTTTTGTATACGTTAATTTTATTATGAAGAGTACTCTCTTATTTTAAATTGGTGAAAAGTCACTGATGAATAGTCAGAATTGCAGCACAGGGAAAAATCAGCAAAATTCATACATTTTCAAAGAATTTTTGCTGATTTTTCAAAGAATTTCACTGATTTTTCTAAAAATTTCAGAGATTTTACTGACTTTTTGATGAAATTTCACTGATTTTTATCCCTGATTTGTTTTCAGTAAAAAAATCACTGATTTTCTCCTGTGTTGCAATTCTACTGTTTCCCAGTGATTTTCGATAATTTCCACTGATCTATAAATGAGAGAGTAAAATCACCAAAGAAAATTAAAAAATCTGCTGATGAAAACTATACTCCGAAAGGGCACCGAATGGATCAAATGAAACAAGGATACCACATACCACACAGTACAGCACATGGTATTCAACACCTATTGGAAAACGCATAAGCGAAATCATTGCTCGCATTAATCAAGGCCATTCGGCCGAACGATATTCCACGGTAAAGCGTCTGCCTGCGTAGACGAGCTAAATACCCAACCCTCGTAAGTCACCAATACCCAAACACTTCGCCCATAAACTCACTGGAATACAATACGAGCACGTGAACTGTCCCAATTCGCGACCATCTAAAACGGTAGCATTTGCGCCGTCGTCATACTAATGGCAGTTTAATGGGCGCGTATCGACGTCCATCCGAGACGTGCCGAAATTTACGGACACGCCGACGACCATGACCATGTCCTCTTCGGCTCTTCCGGAGAAACCACACGTACCATTGTATTCCTACTTACATATCAAACAAAACTTTGAAAGTTGTCCAATAATCGCGACAAATGGTACGAGTAGGGGAGTCAACGTTCATATAAAATTATTTAGCAGCCTGGCATCGCGCATCATTCACCGTTTACGCGATCCATTGCGAAGAACCCAGCTTTCGGCGTCGTCTTCGAGGTTTTTTTCGTCTCCTTCTTTGAAAAGTGCTACTATGTTCGCCGTTACCGGTGCTTTGTTGTTGGTGATCGGAGCCATCGCGGCTCAGCCTTTGGCCACTGAGACTAATTCCGTCGAGAATGCCAAGGAGACTTCGATTTGGAAAGATACGCCGATGGATACCGTCGTCCAAGAATTTCGCGCCGAATGCCTTCAACAATCCGATAGTGCTGCTTGTATCAAAGTCAAAGTTTTAAATTTGTTGGACGATGTGCTGCGTAAGGATTCGAACAAAGTAAGTTTACCTCAAACATGGAAATTTTCTCGCGATCGGTTCGAATATTTGGAATAAGCTTCTGGTTATCTTTGCCCAAAAAGGGGATTTCGACATCTAAGTCCAAATTTATTTTAAATTCAAATTTTTTCAATTTCTTCACATCTAATTTTTTTAAAATTGTATCCAATTTTATAAATTTTTCTAGTAAATTTTTGAAAAACATGAAGTTGAAAAACTTTTTTAAAAATTCACAGTTGAAAAAGATTTGAGGAAAAATTTTAAAATAATTGAAAAAAATTTTCAAGTTGGAAAAGCTCTGAGAAAATTTCAATTTAAAATAGGTTATCCTTGGTTGGAAAATATTTTAGTCAATTTTTAAAATTTTCCTACTTTGATTTTTTCAATTTTTCCAACCCCAGATTTTTTTCAATAATTTAAAAATTCTTCCTTAATTTTTTTAGTTTTGAATTTTTTGAAAATTAAAAAATCAAAATTGAGAAAATGTTGAAAAAATCCAAATTTAAAAAAAATTTATATCTGAAAAAATCAATTTTGAAAAAAAATTTTACATTTGGAAAAATCAATTTTGAAAAAAAATTATTACTTGTTTTAAAAAATTGAAAAAATTCGAACCCGAAATAAATTTGGACTTAGACCATTATACCGTCGAAATCCCATTTTTGGCAAAAATAATTAAGAACCAGTGAATTGAAATCGTACCCAGGTCACCGATGGCGTATCCTTAGTTCCTAACGAAAACCAAGTCAAAGAGAAAACTTCGGCTCGAAGCTCTCAAGGGTTCCTCGACCAAATGGAAAGCTACATCAAAGGACACGATTTAGTCGTCAAAACTCCAGCCGGACTCATGCAAGGAGCCACCTTTAAATTATCACCACGAAACCTAGACGAAAACGAAATCAACATGAGTGTAAAATTACCATCCGAAGACGACAGCGAAACGTTCACCGAAAGAGGTAAAAACACACCCAATTTCAAAATCCCTACACCAAAATCGACACATCTAATCTCAATTTCTAATCTCCAGGTCGCAAAAGCAAATTGAAGAAAATTTTGGTTCCAATCTTGGTGTTCGTGCTATTGAAAGCCATGACCTTAATTCCTCTGGCCATAGGAGTACTCGGTTTGAAGGCTTGGAACGCCCTGCAATTATCCTTCATCTCGTTCTTGGTTTCCATCTCTTTAGCCATTTTCCAACTATGTAAAAAAGTAGCCGCCGAATCGCAATCAGGAATCGCTGCTCATATCCCATTCGAAACTAGTCACTACGCAGCTGCCAGAAATTTCGTCGTTGATCAGCAACGCAACGTTGTGCAAAACGTCGCCGATATCAATGATCCCCAGAATTTGGCTTACAGAGCTTATGCTCAAGCTCAAGTTTCGTAGATGAGTTAACTTTATCAACGTATGTTTTTTACACAGCGATATGATTTTCCATTGTTCCAATTTGTTTACCTTTTTTGTTTGTTTTTGAGCCACTGAGCTTAGACCGATACTTTCATAATTTTTAATAATTTTTTTTATTTATTCGCACGAATTTTTTTTACCAAGTTCAGTTGTTATTTATTTCAAATGTATGTACATTTTGTAAAATAAAAAGAGATGGTTTCGCTTTTACAAATTTATAGTTTTTTATTAAGTTTATTGAAATGTTGAAAGATGAAAAAATTATTTACCTACACTTATTATTTTAAAAGAAAAAATGAAAAGGTTACTGGATTCAATTTGAGAAAAATCTTTACCAAAAGAAGAATAAAATTAGCTCAGCTGAAGAATGTGGATGATTTAGTAAGTGTTACCCTAAGGTAGGTACTTTCTTCTAAAAATATTTAGATGATTGAGTAATTAAAAGTCAAAATGTAATTTTTTTTGGAAAGAAATGAAATTAAGACTACACAGAATTTTGGTTATGATGCTGGAAATACATACATATTTCACAACTTACCTATGATAAACATTGGCAGAATTGGACAATTTTAAAATCTGAGCAACTTTTTCTCAAGAACAGGGTGCTTTTTTCCTACCTGTAATTTTCGATCTCCCTCGCATCATTTCATTTTATTATTATTTTGTGAATGATTAATGAAGTAGGTATCACCAGTGGTATAAATTTCTTGCCATAGCACTTTAGTTGAACCGTCAACTTTGGTCCAAGTGACTTAATTACTAAAATCACTTGAACAAAAAGTCACCTAAGGTTATTTTTTGAAAATTTAATTTTTTCAAACTTGAGGGAAAATTCAAAGCTCATTTTAAAATTGAACTACTTTTTGCACAATCTGACATTCATCATTTTAAGTATACCGCCTATTTTGAAATAAAATATTTGAACAATCTTTGAGGATTATGAAAAAAATTGAAAATTTTTCCAAAAAACTTGAAAACTTGACATGAAGTATGTACTTCCAAAACTTGAACAATTCTATAAAAATTAAAGAATTTTCCAAAATTTGGATGATTCTCTTAAACTGGGACAATTTTATAAAAACTAGACAACTTTTTTTCAAAAATTGGAGAATTTTTTAAAACCTAACCCAATACAGTTAAAAGCTTGAAAGATTTTAAAAAAACCTTCCAAAAATTGAAAAAATTGAAATTGGAAGGGTTTTTAAAGCTTAGAAGACACAAAAGTAAATTTATTCCAAAACTTGAAAAATGATTTTACCTAATACCCTCGGCAGTATGCTACAAATGAATATTCTTTCTAAAAAGTAAGTTTAGAATTTTCTAAAGCTTTGGTACTTCTATGGAAATCGTTGAATTTTCTAATAATTTATATATTTTCTGAACATTGATAAAATTTCTAAAAATCAATGAATTTCCCAAAACATGAAGAATTCTCTAGAAATTATAGAATTTTAAAAAAATTGAACAATTTTTCAAATTTTAGACAATTTTTTCAAAACTGGTCAATGACGACATATTGGAGGTATCTATTTCAAAACTCGAATGATTTTTACACCCCGAAAAATTTTCCAAAAAATCAAAGGATTTTTTAAACTTGAACGACTTTGTAAAATTTCCACGGTTTTCAAAAAATTGGTTGATTTTTCAAAATTAGGAAAATGTTCTTAGCTGTACGACGAATTTTTAAAATATGAACGATACTTCTAATACAGGCTTTTTAGGTTTTGACCCAAAAAAAATTAGCAGAAAGGGGAAGTTTCGTATATAAGCTCAGTAAGACATGTATTTCAATATTCCCGAACTTCCCTAAAATTGGTGAATATTTTGACCCCTTTTTGGGGGGTGAGGGGGTTCAAATTTTGGTTTTTCGGCCATAACTTTCGAAATTACGCATTTACGAAAAATAAGTTGGAACAAAAGTTGTAAAGAATTAAAAAACAAATAATTTTGTTATTTACAGTTTTTTCCTAGGACGTCATGGAAGGGAGCTGGGGTTTTCCGAAAAAAATCAATTTTGAAAATTCCCTATTATCAGAAATAATTATCAAAAATCGGATTGATCGACTTTTGGAAGCGGTTTTTTTGCATAGTATATCCCATTACTATGTAGAACAAGAAAAATGTATAGCCGACCCCTCATCTCAGAGTAGGGGGGTGGACCCTCCAAAGAAAAAGTCGCGTTTTCCCCCAAGCATAGCTCAGCTACAGTGAAAAATTCGAAAAATTGGTTCAAACAAACATTGTAGAGCGTTAAAAGACGAACATTTTACTTTTTTTACTTTTTTTCTACGTAGTCTTGGGGGCGAGTTATCGCAAAAAGAAAACAAGCGACGCGGCGTTCAAAATTTTTTCATCAACTCAATAAATTACGCAAAAGTAGATCTGGTATAAAATGTAGCGAACCGATAGCCCAAAAAGTGAATTTCTGAGGTTTTTGTGATCACTGAACTCGATTTTTATCATCATTTAACCCTTGAACCTAAATTGGACCCCAAAAGACAAGGCATAAAATTTGTAAAACATTTTTGAACGCTGCGCCGATTTTTTTTCTTTTTGCGATAACTCGCCCCCAAGACCACGTAGAAAAAAAGTAAAAAAAAGTAAAATGTTCGTCTTTTAACGCTCTACAATGTTTGTTTGAACCAATTTTTCGAATTTTTCACTGTAGCTGAGCTATGCTTGGGGGAAAACGCGACTTTTTCTTTGGAGGGTCCACCCCCCTACTCTGAGATGAGGGGTCGGCTATACATTTTTCTTGTTCTACATAGTAATGGGATATACTATGCAAAAAAACCGCTTCCAAAAGTCGATCAATCCGATTTTTGATAATTATTTCTGATAATAGGGAATTTTCAAAATTGATTTTTTTCGGAAAACCCCAGCTCCCTTCCATGACGTCCTAGGAAAAAACTGTAAATAACAAAATTATTTGTTTTTTAATTCTTTACAACTTTTGTTCCAACTTATTTTTCGTAAATGCGTAATTTCGAAAGTTATGGCCGAAAAACCAAAATTTGAACCCCCTCACCCCCCAAAAAGGGGTCAAAATATTCACCAATTTTAGGGAAGTTCGGGAATATTGAAATACATGTCTTACTGAGCTTATATACGAAACTTCCCCTTTCTGCTAATTTATTTTGGGTTTGGGCTTTATTTTAGCTAAAAAGTCTGTATTATTCTGCTAAATCTGGACGTTTCTCTAAAATTAATGAATTTTACAAATTTTGGACAACTTTTATAGAGGATGATTTTCAGAAAATGAAGAATTTTTCATAACTTGCAAGATTTTCTAAAAGTTAGACAATTTTGGATTTTACTTGAATAAAATATTTTACAAGTCTCAGAAATTTTTTTACAATTTTCTTTCCAAAAATTAAAAATTTTTAAAAACTTGAACGAACTTTTAAAAACTTGAGAAATATTCTAAAACTGGACCCATTTTTGGAAAATTGCATAGGTGATTTTACAAAAAATTACAACATTTTTGAATAATTGGTCAATTTTTCAAAAATTGCACAGTTTCCCAAAAATTGCTCAGTTTTCCAAAATTTTAAGCCTTTTCCAAAGTTCGAATAATTTTTCAAAATTGAACGATTTTTTAAAACTTTAAACAATTTTTTTTCCAAAAATTGAACAATTTTCTTTCCAAAAATTGAACAATTTTCTTTCCAAAAATTGAACAATTTTCTTTCCAAAAATTGAACGATTTTCTTTCCAAAAATTGAACGATTTTCTTTCCAAAAATTGAACGATTTTCTTTCCAAAAATTGAACAATTTTCTTTCCAAAAATTGAACGATTTTCTTTCCAAAAATTGAACAATTTTCTTTCCAAAAATTGAACGATTTTCTTTCCAAAAATTGAACAATTTTCTTTCCAAAAATTGAACAATTTTCTTTCCAAAAATTGAACAATTTTCTTTCCAAAAATTGAACAATTTTCTTTCCAAAAATTGAACAAGTTTCTTTCCAAAAATTGAACAATTTTCTTTCCAAAAATTGAACAATTTTCTTTCCAAAAATTGAACAATTTTCTTTCCAAAAATTGAACAATTTTCTTTCCAAAAATTGAACAATTTTCTTTCCAAAAATTGAACAATTTTCTTTCCAAAAATTAAAAATTTTTAAAAACTTGAACGAACTTTTAAAAACTTGAGAAATATTCTAAAACTGGACCCATTTTCGGAAAATTGCACAGGTGATTTTACAAAAAATTACAACATTTTTGAATAATTGGTCAATTTTTCAAAAATTGCACAGTTTCCCAAAAATTGCTCAGTTTTCCAAAATTTTAAGCCTTTTCCAAAGTTCGAATAATTTTTCAAAATTGAACGATTTTTTAAAACTTGAGTGATACCTTATAGGTATTTCGAAACTTGAATAATTTTTCATCACCTAAACAACTAAACAAAAATTGAAGAATTTCCTAACAGTAGAAAAATTTTATAAACACAACAGAATTTTCCAAAAAATATATGATTTTTCCAGATCTTCGACAATTTCCCCAAACTTAATGAATTTTCCAAAAAGCACACTATTTTCCCGTTTAAAATTTCTTACAAGAGAGTGTTGGAAAAGCACGCCAGTCAATTTTTCAAAATTTATTTTGGAGAGAAGAGCCTCATTTTCAGAATTCATATTATCTTACGACCATTGCAATAGGGTGGGCCGAAAAACAAAAAAACTTTGATTTTTGAAAAGTTACCCACCGCAAAAGTTGTTGGCTGGATATACTAGGAAAATGAAAATGAAAATTTCAAAATCGGTTCATATCTTCCGATCGCGCAAGAGCCTTCAATTCTTCGGAAATTGCCAAAAAATCAATATTTTCAAAAATTTCAAAAAATTTCAAAAAAATCAAAATTTATTAAAATCAATTTTAGAGCTTATTTAGGGACTATTTAAAGCAAAAAGCGCAACTTTTTCGAAAAAATCCAAGTTTTAGAGTTTTTTTTTAAATTTCACCTCTGAAGAAAAATTGAAAAAAGTTATGAAACACAGATTTTTTCAAAAAAATGTGCTTTTTGGTTTAGATAGTCACTAAAGAAGCTCTAAAATTAATTTTAAATTTTTTCGAAATTTTTGAATTTTTGATTTAATGGCAATTTTTGAAGAATTGAAGGCTCTTATGCGATCGAAAGATGTAAATCGATTATGAAATTTTTTATTCTATTTTTCTAGTCTACCAGCCAACAACTTTTGCAGGGTGTAACTTTTCAAAAATCAAAATGTTTGATTTCTCGGCCCACCCAACCTTGCAACTTTTCTATTTGATTAAATTTCAGATATCAACTTGCCAACTTATCAACTTACAAATAACTCTCGATAAACTTTTCTACTTTATTAATTTACGACATCGAAGCACCCAGCTTCTTTTTCGGAATTCATTTCGCGAGTGTTAGAAAATCGTACCTGTTAATTTTTCACAATCCATTCCAGAGGGATTTTAAAAAAGTGCACTAAGCCCTTTCCAAGCCGTCAAATTTTTCACAGTTTGTCAAGTTGGTTTTCCAAAATTGCCCAAAATATTGCATATACAACGGAAGATGACTCAAAAGCGTCTTCACCGATCGACACCACATCTTTTGAAAAACTAAAAGGGCCAAATTATCGGAGATCTGCGGTAGCCCTTCGAATCGAAAATATCACGGTCTCGGTGTCAACCACGCAGGCTACACACCGATCGCTTTCATCGAACGTGCCAGCCTGCCAGGATAGTAAACCGTACGCATCAACAGGATACGGGCACCAGAGTGAACGAAAGCTCGCCGCTGAATACTAATCGGTCTTCGATCGCCTAGACGCTTTCCAAATGTTCCATTTCTGAAACGGAGTCTTTCGCGTTTGAACTCGAATCACAGTTTCACGGTTCCATTAAGGAGGTAACCTTACAGAATGTCATCACGTTCGGTTTCGTTTTGATTTTTTAAAATTCATAATACGATACGCTGGCCGGTCGCCGGCCATAATTGAAAGCGTGCGGCGTGAGTTGGTGCGGAGCAGTAAGGAGTGTACATATAAAATATATCTGCCAGTTTGTTTCGCCTACCATTAAAGCGTCGTGCGGTGGACGATACGCGAGCTTGCGTCAAGCGATCAGCCTTTTACAATTTACATCAACTGCCAAATGAATCGTCAATCGGTGTAGTCCCCATTTATACTCGAATAGCAGGTGTAAATTACCAAAGACACATACTCGCTCAACAAGTGCGTCGCTCCTTGCTCGCGTAAAGTTTTTCATCGCGGTAACCATGAGTCCTATGAATTGGTGCGTTGCCGTTGTTCTGTTCGTATCTGTAATTCGGGCGAATTTCGCGCAAAATGTAGCCAACCATGTGGATGCTGCCAAGTATGCTCACGACGCCAGGTCCAAGTCGGATGAGATTTTATCCAATATTATGCAGGATTGTGTCAATGGGCAAGTGGACTCGGTGTCGACCTGCCTCAAGTTAAAGGTTAGTGTTGGTGATGTATTTTTAGTCAATTAGTATGATGATTTGAAGCAGATTTGAATATGACTTACCCTAGTGAAAGGAGTTTACTGTTTCTATTAATTTTATAGAAAAAAAAGTCCAGGTTGTCAATCAATATTCGTTTTGATAAATTTTTTTCATTTCTATTTTGAAAAATAACTTGGAATTTCGATGCATAGATACAGAATGTTACTATTTTATTCAAATGTCAGCCAGTTTCCAAAATAATAGATCAAAAATTCTCAAAATATGGACACAATGCATCATTACCTACTTTTCACAATAGTCAGAAAGACTTTGATTATCACACTAAAAGTGTCAATTAATCCACACAAAGTGTCGACTAAATTCCAAATATTGTCAAATGTCACAAAAAGTCACTATTTTGCATGAATGTCCCAAAATTTTTTGATCATCATATTAAAAAAAATGTCACCCAAATTCCAAATGTCACCAAATATATTTTTCGTATCTATTTTGAATAATAACTTGGAATTTCGATGTATAGATACAGAAATGTTACTATTTTATTCAAATGTCAGTCAGTTTCCAAAATAATACATCAAAAATTCTCAAAATATGGACACAATGCATCATATCATTACTTTGCACAATAGTCAGAAAGACTTTATTTTTCACACTAAAAGTGTCAAATAATCCACACAAAGTGTCAACTAAATTCTAAATATTGTCAAATGTCACAAAAAGTCATTATTTTGCATGAATGTCCCGAAAATTTTTGATCGTCATATTTAAAAAAAAATGTCATCCAAATTCCAAATGTCACCAAATATCTCAAAACATCACTATTTTGCACAATGTCTAAAAAATTTTGATGATCATTGATCATAATAAAAAAAATGTCAACCAAATTCCAAATGTCACCAGATACCTATCTCAAAAAGTCAGTATTTTGCACAATGTTCAAAAAATTTTGATTAACACATTAGAAAAATGTCAACCAAAATCTAAATGTCACCAAATATCTCAAAAAGTCACTATATTGCAGATTGCACAATGTCCAAAAAATTCTGATCATCGCATTAAAAAAAGTTACTAATTATCTCAAAAAAGTCACTATTTTGAACAAATGTCAAAACGATTCTGATTATCACATTAAAACTGACAACGAATGCATACAAAGTATTAATCAAATGTCCAAAAAAGTCACTATTTCATGTAAATGTCAAAAAATTCTCAAAACATTACCAAAAGTTCGATTCGATGAACATCAAAAGTCCTTCTTTTAATTCTTTTGTAGAAATGTCGAACAGATTTACAAATACCACTTCAAAGTGTCAAAAATAACTAATACCGTACCAAAAGTCAGTGTTTTCTACATATAATAGAATAAGTACACAGATTCAATATTTTGCACAAATAGATATCAAAAAACTATGATTAAATTAATCCAAGTGACCGGGATCGGTGGATTCAAAATACCACTATCCAGCTTTAAAAAAGATAAAATTTTCTACCAATTTTTGAGTGAGAAAAACACGAAATCCTCTCAAGGAGGAATCCTAACAAGTATGTAAAATTTTTGGACCGAAATAGTGAAAATATGAAGAAAATTTTAAAAGTCTACCAAGAAAAAACCCTTTATCCAAAATTTTAAGAGCCGAAATTAATTTTTCGAATTTTGGCGAATTTTTGAAAATTCAATATTATTCCATAGCTCAGAGCCCTGCCAATGTGAAAAATACGAATTTTGACCCGATCAAAGTAATAGGCTAGGAATTTGATTTCTATACTATTTTTGATCACCAAAAACGATTCAGCCTCCGAAAATTTCTGAAATTCTCCAGCATTAAAAAAAAGTCCATAAAAATGGCTAATATGAATATTCATACCTACCAAAGTGAATTACCCATTCTGGTGACCTATTTGATCAATCAAAGCGCAATTTTCGAAAAATCTTGAGCAAAAATCGAAAAATTCGTCAATGGGGAAAGTCTAAATTTCGAACACACCCTTATTTCAACCTCTAAAATCGATTTGAATCAGTTTTGAGTCAATCTGAATCCCCCAGAAAATATTGAAAGTTTTCAGCTTTAAAAAAACGATTTTTTTTGGGGGGGGAAGAAAGAAATATATGGACTCGACATGTGGTTACGATTTTTAGAAAACTGTCCTTCAGTAGATCAAATCAGTCCCCAGTATGGGTACCTAGTCCACGTTTTTGGGTGCTAATGGGCTATTTCATTAGGAATTTTTTCAAAGCTGAAAAATTACAAAACTTTCTGGAGGTTCTAAATCGGCTCAAAATAAATTCCAATCAATTTAGAAATTCGAAAATATAGCATAGGTCAAGGTAAATAGATACTACGTATATAGGTAGTCTAGATCGGCGAGTTTGTGTGCTAGTGTGAATGTTTTGACGTCACTGGTTGAAAAATTTTATCACTACACTATAGACACTGGACCTGGTGCAGTGTCTATAATCACTACATTTGATTTACGTAATGTAAAAACTAGAGAAGCATTGACCTCGCGGAGCATGCGCAGACATATTTCAACCACTGACGTCACTATCCCTGCACTTTCCTCAGCTCCCGGGTGTGTACAACAACGATCTAGACTACCTATATACGTAGTATCTATTTACCTTGGCATAGGTATCATTTTTCTTGTCCATAAAAATCGTTTTATAGCATTTTTTGCAATGTTGGAAAACTACAAAATTTTTCGAAGGCTTTAGCAATTTTCAAAATCGTTTCCTATCGATTCAAAAAGTCGAAAATAAGGTACCCCGATATACCAAATTTCAGTCACCTCGATTGGATCAAATTTTCATATGTATTTTACACTGTGGTAAGGCCAAGGGACATGAGGTAATTTCGAATTTTTAAAAATTTCCCAAAATGTCACCTCCAGTCTCTTCTTTAGTGAAAGGAAACCACTTGAAGTGCCTGGGTCGATTTTAAGATAAGAATGCGATTTTCAGAAAAATCACGTTTCAAATTTCGTGGAGCCTTTTTTGACCAGTTTTCAAATTTCGGAAAAAGTTAAAATATAAATTAGAAATGTTCAGCTGAGATTCGCTGTAAACGTGTACTCTCTTGCTAAACTATGTATTTCAAAGAAAGTAAAAACTCAATTTTCAGGAGTTCAAGTTGATTTTCATCCCTTCCAAAAAAAATTCAAAATCTTGAAGAAAATCAAAAATTTGCTTAAGGAGCTAGGTCATTTAGAAATGCTAAAAATTCGGTCTCGGGAAGTTTACATAAGCTGAGGCTTTTCAATTTTATTGGAAAATTATTCAATTTCAAAAAATATCAATTAGGTATATTTTTATTGAAAAAGAAAAATTTCCAAAATTAACGAGTGCAGTTGAAATTTTGGTTGCAAGGATTCTAGGTCTAGTTCATTCAAAAAATTACATTATTGTTCAAATCCGTGTCAAACACTTCAAGCGGTCCCTTTGCGAAAATTTTTTGCTCTTTTCCCAACAAAGATATCAATTATTTTTGATATTAAATGAAATGATGGGTGGAGGGGGGAGGAAAAGGAAACGGACAGCTCAAAAAATGATTTTTCATCAATATTATCAAAAATCATTTAGGTATTATTTTGTGATCAGAAGGTCATCACTCATGCTTCAGCACATTTCCCACAAAATTCTCTAACCCCACCAGTGTTGCCAACCGAGATTTCGAAAATTCCTTAAAAAAACTAAAATTCTCTTGGTCAAAATTCCTTAAAAATTCCTTAACTCCCCCTTTTTTTTACGAATAACGTCACTTTAAAATTGAGCAAAAATTTGAAAAAATAGGGGATTTGACTTGGAAAAATATTTAGGTATTTTCTGCTCATTTTTCACTTTTTTTGAAATTTTTTAAAAATTCCTCAAAATGTAAAATTCCTCAACAAATTCCTTAAAATTTTTCCGAACCTCAAAATTCCTCAACTTTAATGTATTTTCCAGTTGGCACCGCTGAACCCCACACTGCTACGTCTTTCAATAATGAACACTAATCTTACAACCGTTTTCCACAGGTATTACACTATTTCGACTACGACGTCAGTCGCATCGCCAGCCCACGATCACTATCGGACAACGACGTCGAAAAAATCGACCATCTGGTGGTAAAACGTATCAAAAAATACCTAAAATCGCGCCAATTCGAAATCCAGTTACCCGAATTCTTCTTCCAAAAAGCCACCTTGGTATTCAGTCCGGAAAAAAGCCTAACCGATTTCGACGTCGTATTTCCCAAACCATCCGAAAGCGAAGACCGTTCAATGTCAGCAGGTAACTAGACAAAAATCCCTCCACGATTTTCCAACTTTTCACATTGATCAATTTCCAATCCGATGTTACAGCACGCGACATGATGCAACAAAAAGCACTGCTACCGTTGCTGATGATGTTGAAAATGAAACTGAAAATGATCACGCCCATCATGCTAACGTTAGTCAGTATAAAAGCGACGAAAGCTTTAGTGTTCAGTAAAATAGCCCTTCTAATGGTTACCTTATTTATGGCATCGCAATTGCTCAAGAAATTAGGTATGGCTTTGCCCATGCTTCACCCTCCGCCAATGGAAATGCCACCTATGGGAATGGCAGCCATGACAACGCCACCGCCATACGGACCGCCGGCGCCTTTACCACCTTCGTCTTCGTACGGACCTTCACCCCCTTCGCAAAGCTACGGTTCGCCATCTTCCAGCTACTCGGAACCCGCCGCTTCGTGGGAGCCTAGTTCCGCCTCTTCCAATACCTACTCTAAAGTTTGGGATCCGCAACAAATAGCTTACAGCGCTTATTATAAAGCTAGCCCTTCTTCGAGCTCGTCATCTTTATTATCGTCGTCTTCTTCGTCCTCGACTTCGACAATTTAATTCGTATTTCTATTTCCCCTCTCCCTTCTATGTTTTTTTTTTATCAATTTCCTTGAAAGTACTGCCAGCGCAAGTACGTTCGTGTAAACTTCGACTTTCATATTTATTTACGTACCCGTTACATAATTTATTTATTGATCGTGTGTAAATATTTTTGCAAACGTTGACAAAATAGCACTGTTTCTAAAAATAAAGCACTTTCTTCTATTTAATTCTCGTATAGTCATTGGTGATCTGCGAGCTACGTAGGTGAATTGAAAACCACTCCAGAAGGACGAGGAGCGAGCGCCGTGTTAGTTGCGCCGCAAATACGACGAGGTATGCAAAAATATTAACGTCTCTGGTGTCGAGTAACGCCTTCTATTCTTTATGCTCTCTTTCGTAGCTGAATGCTCGCGTGTAATGATGGTGGCATATGTGAAAATTTTTGCAGGCATTTTTAAATATTTTTTACGTATTTTTTACAAAAATATTGAGCTAATCGAGGAATGACTAGTTACGAGGGAAAAAGTTTTCATTTTGATAGATTTTTTCAACAACAAAAATTCACGAGAATCTCAAGAGTGAAAAAATCTGTGGAAATTTTCACATTTCAGGAATGTTTAGCAGGAAAATAAATTTTTTTATAATATTTTTTTACGAATCATTTCCCGATTATTTCAACAATTGCATTCATATTTTTCAAAATTTCAAAAATTGAACTAGTACTAGGTAATAAGATGGGAGGGGGGGGGGGGGGATAACGAACGAAAATTTTGGTAGGATAAAAAGTGGGAATTGTAAATTTTGGGAAACTTTAGTAAAAACATCTGCTTATATTTTTAATTAAGCAAATGACTTCAAAAAATGCCGAATTTTTAATATTTACCTAACTCGGTAGAAGTTTTCATCCTCTCTCTCTCACGTACTTATCTTATTACTACAGATTTTCTTTGGTTATCCCATTTTCATTTTTTAAACATATTTTCCAAATGTATAGTTATTATTTCAAAAAAATCAAAAATTAAATTGTTACTAATCCTTTGTTGAACATCCTAACCATGCATGCATATGTTATGAAACTGGAGGTCAATCCATGAAAAGTGAGACCAAATTTCGGACACTAAATTCTGCAGACCAATTTTTGACACTTTAATTATTTTTTTGGTATATCATCAGACATCGAAAAACATTTTTAAAAAATGATAATTCAAAATTTTCAACTTTTCTGTAGCATTTGAACTTTTGTCAGATTTTTTTTCAATTTTTAAATTACTCGCCATAGAGAGGTATATTAACTCGTAACAAAATTTCTAGCCGAAACAAAAATTAATCGAAATAACATCATAAAAAAACATCATATCCAAAATTTCAGGTGCTGAGGTTCATTTCTCGATTTTTGGCGAATTTTTGAAATTTCAAAATTACCTCATCGCTCTGTAAATCATGAAAATTTTATCAAATCAATGAAAAAAGCTGACATTTGGTATATACATTAGGGTGGATCGCGAAAAAAAAATTACCTCGAATTTGGACCAAATTTGGTGGAGTGGGTCTCCTAGATATGGAGACCTCCCAAAAAAAATTTGAGCCCCCCAGGTGCACGTGGGAGGGAGCAGGGGGTGGTCAAAGTGCACCTATTTTTGAAAAAATCACCGTTTTTTGTGTTTTTCAGTCACTCAAAAGTCGTGCGAGAAGCCTTCGTAGCACTTAAAAGGTGCGATTTGAGTTTCTACATCTCCCTAAACCATCACCATCCTCCTTCGATCAAAACTCAGACGGCTACCAGGGGGTCGAAAAGTTGCAGATCGCAAAATTCAAGTAACATTTCGAGCAAAAAATGGCGCATTTTCAGGGAAGAAATGGCCAAATGAAAAAAACAATTCGAAATTCGTGTTCAGCAGGTCAAAATACCCCGATAAACACACTTTTCGCGATAATTTTACTTCAAGTCTGAAAATTCATTTTTCCATAATGAAAAAGCAGTAAAAAAAGTGAATTTTATCATGAAAAAATGAATCCCATCAACTTTTAAGAAAAAGGACAAACGATCACCCCAGTCTCCACCTTCGACATTTTCTAGTTAATTTTAAAACTTTATATCAATTTAGATAATTTAATTTAACCACTACACACAAAATCGATAAAAAAGAAGAAAAAATCACTTCCTTCGGATGTTCACAAAACTTGCGTTTTCATTCAAACATCGTGAAAAATAAAAGAATCTTGAGGAAAAAAACGGAACCTATGAAAATAGTTTTTCTATTTCTTAGAATTTGCACTTACAAAACTCTCGTTTTTAGGAAATAAGTTTAGGACCCAACTCTCCGAATGGATATTTTATCAAATTTTTCCTATCGATTTTTTACAAATTTCAAAAATCTCGAACACTTTGATACCCTAAAAATATTGATGAAAAGCATTTTCTACATTAAAACCAAAAAAAATAATCAGATTTAAAATCAGCATTACCGAAAATTTTAAAATTAATACATACAAGATGGCATGTTAGAGGTATCATTTTTTGTAATTTACGTCCCCCCCCCCCCCTTCAGAATTCCTTCTCCAATTGCAAATTTTTAATTCGTTTTTTAACCAGTGCCAATTTCTTCAAATAGGTACATATATTTAAATCATAGAAAAAAATCCTCACCTGTTTAATGAAATCTTATATCTTTTTTAAGGGTCATGGGGGGGGGGAGTAAAGAAATAATGAAAACACATCAAGACATCATACATATTGCTTTTAAAATATTTGGGTGCATTGAGTTCAAAAATTGGATCATTTTTACAATTATAATTGAAATGACAGAACGCAAGATCATGACAGGTTAGAGCTTATGGCCTCGATTGACTTCTTTTCTACCCAATAAATCAAAAAATCAAAAAATATCAAGATTTTAATTTTTTTTACAAAAATCACCTAATTGATTTAGCTGGTGTAAAAAATTGAAATAATTACTTATTATAAAATTTGATTTTATTCAAAAGTCATCCAGGTATCTAATTACGAAAAAAAAAATTATTATTAAAAATTACCCATATAGATCTCATAGAGCGATAGGCAAGTACTTAAATATAAAATACGGAGCAATTCTACACATCGAAATAACCCGATACGAAAAATACTCGTACGTATATAAATCTAGTAAAATAGGTAACACATTTTGATTAGGTAAGATATTGATAAGGTATGTATTTCTACGACATAAAAAGGTAACATAAACTCGAATATTTGCAAAAAATCATTAATACAACAGTTCAACCAGTGAAATGTGAATGATTGATTTGGTACTATTTCCCTCCAAACTTTAAGCTAAACAACTAAAACACTTGGTCCACTCCGCACCGAGGTGTTCAGACACCCACAGGAAAGATTCTATTATCAACGATATCACATAGTTCGCGAACGAGACTGACAAATGATAAGCCTGGGCGATGAATCCATAAATTATATCATATGAACAAAAGTTAGAAGTTTGAATCTGAGCAAAACCCGCGCATCCCATGCAATTAGCCATCGTAACTGAAATCGTCGATATGATAAAATATGAAAATTTGTAACCGATCGACACAGCGAACGTGGTTAAATCGCGAATAAGACAGAAACGAGATAACATTATAGACACGAATTTTAATATTAACCATCCTCCGAAAATTAAAACTTGCAGAAACCAGTACACCTGACGTTCAATTATGTTGAGAATAAGAATGAAAATGGAGGATATGCTGCAGATAGGTAGTACCATCTTGTTTGTGATGAGGCTCGAGTACGAATGAATGGAGTATTGGGATCCACCAAGAGCTCTGGTTGAGTCTACGGAAAATCAAGGCACTGGTAGATATGATATGAAAATATGATATTCGATAGATAAATTATAAATATTTAAAAAATCGTTTATTTTAAGGTTTTGGATATGTAAGGTGTTTGATGAAAAGGCAGAAGCGTATTTGAGGCGTTCTACATAAAAAAAGTCAATATTGTCACAAAAATTTTGAAAACGATATTTTGTGAAAATGTTGACCTTTTTTTAGATGGACCGCCTCATTTATTGGAGGGGAAGCTTAGATCCCCCCCCCCTCTTGACGGTAAAAAAGTTGAAAATATGGTAAAATTTTAGCTTAAGGAATGTATTTTTTTTGAAAATTTAAAACTCAACCATATCCTTTGTTCAATTCAAATTGTACCATAGAAATCTGTCTACGTTCAAAAAAAATTTCTTCTATCTTGCCAAACGTGGTGCTACTTAAAGTAGATATTTTTATCCAAAAAATCATCGGTAGGTACCTACCATTTTTTCACCTTTACCTCACTTTCCAGAGCTACTTAAATAATTCTTTTTCAATTTTTTAAAAATGTCCCATAAAAAATTGAAAAACTTGCAAATTTTTTTGGTAATCGTTTTAATCTGAATATGGAATGGATACTTTTACTCAAAAAAAAAAAGTTGGTGGCAATTTTCCATCATAACCCCCCCCCCCCTCTTTCTTTACCGCTTTTGAATTGCGTTTGTACCTACACAATTTTTTCTAAAATTAAGGCATCAACCAGTGATGACACGGAAAATTAAACATTAATTGACCTTCGATTTTTCAATTTTCCAAATTGCCTTCATTCATTCTTCTTCTTTAAAAATTGTCTCAATTTAATTAAGTACATTTACAGTGATGATTGTCCTTCATTTAACCAAATATTTACTTATGAATGACCTTCAAACCAAATTTTCTTTCTTAAGTGCTACCTCTTCCCTCCCAACACGACTTTTGAGGAAAAGGGCAAAATTATTGCACCTCACATTTTTCTTCTGGTGATTCTTTGCCTGGTCAAAATTTCACATTGTTTGAAATTTTCTCAAAAAAATCGTTTTTTTATAAATCCTTTTGGACAGCTACTCTTAATATTTGTGCTACTTTTTCCTTAGATTTTCAGTCTGTACGAACCCCTTTTTAACCGACATCAAAATTGAAATCTAAAGATACAAGAATGTTATTCTAATTCCAATAAAATTTAATATTTTCAATTATACATAGAAATGTGTTAGACAATTTATCGAAAAATGAACAAATTTTCAAGAGCATATTTTTTAGATTTTTTAAAAGGAGGGGCGAGGAAATGTTAAGGTTCGATATTTTTTTTGATCTTTCTTTATATTTTCTCAACCGTTTATTCAATAGTTCAAACCTGCTCACCAATTTCAAATTTCCTGGGGAATATGCTTTGAAATTTTTCATCGAAATTTTTTTGCCATGTCTACGTCAAAAATTCGGAGATGATAACCAGCTGTTTTCCAAAACAAGGTGTCTAACAAAATTCCATAATTATGAATGAATACGTAAAAAGTTTTTTTTTCCTATCAAAAGTTCCGTAATGAAAATGTAGGAATTTTTTGTCAAGTAAAGTGGGGGGGGGGGGCTTCGACCATACACTAATATGGACTGCTAATGCAATGTAAAAATCTAACGTTGTTTTGGGAAAAGAATATACGGGGTTTTACTGGATTCAAAGCACGCGATTGGTAGTTGGTACACCACACATAAACAAACGGTAATCGCCCTTCCCCGCATCCCGTGATGTTAATCGTTGTGAGCATGCGCACTTGCGTTCTGGTAAAACCCCGTAAAATCTTTGGCCGGAAGCCTTCCATTTGGATTAGCAGTCCATATTAGTGTATGGTCGAAGGGGGGGGGGGTGTCTCAAAAATTTTCATTCTCTTTCTCCCTTCAGTTTTCGTTTTTTTAAATTTTCAAAGATTTCAAGATTTCTTTTGAGGAGGAGAAGGAAGAGGGGATATCAAACATTTTTTCTTTTCAATTTCAATTTTTCACTTCGAAATTCGTACAGAATCCACCCACTCTCCCCTCTTTGTAGTGGCCAGTCAATTTCAAAAAAGTGAGATCAAGCATATTACACAAATTCACTTTTTCACTTTTTCCTCCCTCATCAAATTCCTCCTATTGGCCCGTGCATATGCTTTTTATGTGCTGAGGATCTATAGCTTTTTTACTTCAGAAAAAAATGAAATTTCTTGAAAATTTTTGCACAATAAAACGAATTTAGAAACCTCGAATATCATCCAGAGTGTCTACTGGAATCCAAAAACCAAAATTCGTATTATTTTTGTATTTAAATCGCGATTATTAAATAACAGAAACTACCTCCCGCCCCTCCCAACACAATGAAGCCCAGTCAATTTCAAACTGATGCAATAAAATTTTAAAAACCCAATTATTTTATTGAAAAAATAAAATTTTTGACCCTACGCGAAATGAGGTAAACATTTTTTTGAAAAAAAGGCAATTTCGACTGAAAATTTTATTTTTTGTCAATAATTTTCTTTCTTAAAATTTTGTTCTAATTTCATAATTTTCGTACAATTTTGACAGGTTTTTGTACATTTTATGGTCATTTTCGAATTTCGTGCATTTTTCGTATTTTTGTACCAGTAGATAGTAGACACCCTGTCATCGTTTTCCTCAAAAATTTCAGTCGTCAGGAAGAAATTGAAACTTCTCAGCTTCCTTCCTTTACTCACTTCTCCGTCCATTCATTGAAGAATGGAAAGCAACAATTTTTTTCACCTTCTACCTTCAATCATCTTTCATTGTATGTAGAAGTTTACGTGAGCCTTTGCATCGCTCGAGTAAAATTCTCAAAAAAATGAGAATTCTAATCATCAAAATGTTCAATTTTTCAATGTTTGAATTTCAAAAAATCTCTTTCAGAATCCATGGCTCATTAAGTGGATTTAAAAAAATAAATACAATTTTTGAATAATCTAAATTTTTCTTAAAAAGTTAACATAAATAGCTAAATTTATCTAACTTGGGCGAAGGGAGGTCGAAAATTTTTACATAAAAAAAAGTATTCGAATAAGTATGAAAAAAAATAAATTGAAAATTTCAAAGTTTGATTGAAAAAAAAAGAAGAAGAAAACGGACACAAAAGCAAAAAGCAGGACAAAAGCAGGATTTGCGGGGCTGCTAGACATATTTTGTCAAAATTTTTTCTCACGTTTTTTGTTGCGATTCGCAATTTAATTGAGCTCATCCCCTGGGAGCGGGAAAATTTTGAAAAAATATTTTTCGATTCAAAAAAACTCGGAGAAATTGAATGCCAAGATTTCAAAATCTCAATCTTTTTTATTCGCCTTTGGCAGGACTTTAGATTTCCAGTGACACTATAAATGGCCCACTCTGTACATTGAAATATCGAAATTAACGGAGCAAAGTGACACGACTGCTTAAATTTTGATGTTGGACAAAAAATCATAGCAATAGAATTTATTTACCTAGTTTTGAAAGTAAGTTATATCTGTTTCCTTATTTTTTTCTTCGTTTCAAATAGCATTTCCTAAAATTTTGAATTGAGGCAAAAAATCATATTTTGAAGAAATATACTCAGTTTTCGAGGTGAAATCCATTTCCAGGGCTGACGTGGTTAAAAATTCAATTTTTTTGAAAGGACATCTGCTCCTCCGCTCCTTTAATTGGCTTTTCTAGAAAGATTTACAAAATTTCCTCCTAGGTTTTTCAGAAAGCAAAAACTGAGTGAATTTTATTGAAAACCTACCCATGAAATATTATTCGCTTTCAGTGTCTAATTTTTGTTAAAATTTCGTACTTTTCTAAGTGGAAAAGAGTGGAAAATTTCTTGCTCAACTGATTTTTTTCTCAGTGATCCATTCATCAAGCACCAGATATTTAAAAAAAGATCAATCACCAATTTCACTTCCAGATATCAAGTCATGGAAAAAATTTTGAGCCCAATCGCACATCTAAATCTTATCCATCATCAAAAATTCCAAAAAATTTCATTTCCTTTCAAACCGGATCTACCTTGCAAATATTATTCCATGCCAAAAAAAAAAAAGTCAATTAAATTCGTTCCAAAAAATAAAAATAGAGGCAGGAAAGGGTAAAAAAATCATAAAGGCCTTCCCATTTTGAACCAAATTCGACAAAATTCGCAATCAAACCCGATTTCACCTTCACCTTCACATTTGACCAGATCTTTTTAAACACGATCTATAAATGACATGAATTCGTAGCACATTCTACATCCACTCTGATTTATTACCAGCCTTCTTACAGGTATCTCCCATACACATGTTAGACACCTGTAAATGCTCCATGGCATCCTGACCTAGCCGGGTCGAACTACGTAACAAATTTCGTTTTCTTTTGTTTTGAAATGCAGCCATTAACAGTGAACTTGGTATGACATAGCCGAAAATTGTTGCTATCGCATAGCCATACGTTTACGCATACGCAGGCAGGGGAATCGGCGGTACGCGACGTACGGTATAATAATAAATTGAAGTGGTTTTTAGGTCGCACAACGTGTTCGAATAAATGTACGAGTATTTCTATACAACGCGCCGGTGAAAGTGGTAGTAGACTGATTACTTTTGCTAAAAAAAAAAAAAAAACTAAACAAACAAACAGCAGCGGCAATGAATAAGAAAGAAAGGAAGAAAGAACGTACGAAAAAAAAACCTGCCCCCGAATCGGGTACGATTGTAGATAGGTAGCTATCGAACGAAATGAAAATCATTTTTCGCTATTACTCGTAAACTGGTATAGATATGTATTAGGTCTACTCGGATTTGTAAATCAAGGACAAACGACTTTTCTTAAAATAATACCGAAGTGTGCTGGTAATTCGGTTAGAAACCCAATGGTGTTTTGAGAGCATTTTTCTTTTTGTTTGGGTCGTTTTCGTTTTGTCGGCAGGCGCCGCTGTGATTGCGACTGTTGTCCTCATTACATCGGGGCAGGTTTTGGTAACTAGATTAAGATACTTGGTACCTACTTTTTGGCTGTAATGGATACGATTTTCATCGGAAAATGACGTTTTGTTATTGTTTTTGAATTTTTTGAAATTCGAAATTGATCGAAGAATTTTTTTTAAATGATTTATCTAGTTAATTGATAAATTCCCTCGAAAAAATTAAAGCTGCCAAAATTTTGGTAATTCGAGTCAACTTATGAAAAATTTGAGTAATTTAATTACGATTACTGTGGTGAAAAATGATTTGCCTTCCTTTGCATTCTGCTTATTCAAAACGTTCCAATGAATTATTAAGGACGGGTATTAAATTAATCGATTCTTTTCTATTTCTATCATCTTTTTAAAATACAAGCACATCCCAGTCGATAAAATTGCCTAACCTCAAAACATCCAGGAGAGATCGAGTCACTTTAGGAACAGCAAAAAATAAGCCTTTTTTCATATTTTCAGAAATTTTCCAAAAGAAATTCTTTTTGAAACAAGAGGCCTTTGAAATCACTGATGTTATTTACGAAAAAAAGCAAAAATTCAAAAATTTTCGGCCAAAATTTCATCTTTTCTCGACTCAGAATCCAGATTTTTTCATTTTTTTTATTGATTAGATACACGAAAATGTATCCAAATAATATAATTTCACCTTAACAAATTTTTCGAAGTTTTAATCGAATTTTTTTTTTTTTAGAATCTCAGTTCCTTTCAATAAATTCCTCGATTTAAAGAAACAGTTCGAAATATTTCAACGTGCTTTTCTCTCATTTAGTCAAAAATTCAAAAAAATTCATACTTTCGCCAAAAATCCGAAATTTAAAAAAAAATCAAGTTTGATAAAGTTTGATAACATACAGGCATCATAGCGAAATTTTTGAAGAAGTAACTTTTTTTGAGCAAAAAGTGACCAAAAAGTGACTAAAAAATAACCAAAAAGTAACCAAAAGTAACCAAAAATTCAATTCTTTCGAGGGGGGGGGGCAATTTTTTACTGTTTTTTTTTTTTTTTGGAGAGGGCGCATTTTTTTGTAGTTTTCTGCAAACATTTCAAAGATACATCAACTGAAAACTGAAAAGACGTGAATAATTTCATTTATTAAATTCCTTCGTCAAAACAACAAACAAACCAGCAAAAATCAGTTTTTTTTTTTTTTCTTGAAGAATTTTGAAAAATAGCAATTTCTACGTGAAAATTTGAATTTTTGCCAGGAAGTGCGAAGAAACAGTGACTTTTGAGGGGAAAAAAGTAACCAAAGTGACCTTTTAAACGTGAAAAGTAACCAAAAGTGGCTGAAGTCAAAAAAAATGACAAACCCTAAAAAAGTGACCCGCTATGAAGCCTGTAACATATTAAAAGTTACAATTGTTCATAGGGCAACCGTGTCAACCACTCAGCTCCAATTTCAACAAAATTTCGATTTTTGAGAAGAGCATGTCAACACCCCCTCCCCCCAATTTTTCAGCTGTTCAGCTGCTTAGGGTGATTTTTCGATTTTTAGCAAATTTTTGAAAATTAATGAACACTTTATAAGAATGTAAATTAAACAATATTCTGGAAATACACATTTTTCTTTTTAAAAAAAATAATTATAAATTTCTGAAAACTTGGTTCCTAGCTCATGATGATACCCAGAACTCATATTTCATATTTTTTTAGTCGATCTGGAGTTGATTATCTACCCATTCCTAATTTTCTAATGGTTTTTGGCTGAAATTTAAAAAAAACACGTGAAATTTCAAAAATTGTCAGATGAAAACAAAATCCCATGATTCCTTCAAAATTTAAAAAATTTACACTGTAAAATTTGAAATCTCAATTTTAAAAGTCAAATGAAGAAACTTTCAAACTTAAAAAATGTTTAAGTATCGCAATAATAAATGTTGAAAATAATGAAAAATAGATACCAATGAATATGACATTTCAATTAAAAATTAATAAGTAGCCATAGGTAATTTCAATAAAAAAAAATTTTAAAAGAAAAATTGATGTTAAATTAAAATGTGATATTCTGAAAATTCTGATCAATTTTGATTGATTTTTCAAAAATTTATCAGTATTTTGTCAAACTAACAAAACTTTATAAAAAAGGAATGTGAAAGCTCAATGTGGAGGGCGGTTTCAAAAACCATCGATTTTGCCATCTTGTTCGATAACGTCAAAACACTTTCAGTTTCTATTCCAATTCCATTCTTCACCTCTCTTACTCTAAAGAAACCTCTTAACGGATTTAATCCAAAATTACTTACCCGAAATATTTACGTGCACTTTGACAACGAAATTGAAAAGTTTCAAAATTTTGAATTAAACTTGATCTATCTTTGGCTGTTTTTGCCTTTTTTTTTTGGTCAAAATAACATCAAAAATAAATTTGGAGGGGAAGAGGGTTCAAAAACGAAGATTTTATGCTTCGTTTGATAACGTAGAGAAAATTTTCCTTTCTTACCTTACAGAGACTTCTTGGGGGGGGGGGGTCCAAACTTCCAAAGTTATCCAAGAAATTGACTGAAACATCCAATTTAAATTTGATGAATAATTTGAAATCTTTCAAAATTTTCACTTAAACTTTACCTCCTATTCGCTTTTCAAATATTTTTTTGGAAGAATTACATCGAAAACAGCTAGATGGGATAAGGAGTGCCTGCAAAAATTTAGAAATTGACGCTTACACTTCTCCATTTTCTGAAAACTTATACTTCTTACCCTTCATGACCCCCCCATCCTCCTCCTCCTCCTTTCCTAAACAGAAAAATAATATTGCTATTTTAAAAAAATTATTTATCTCGACTTTTTCAGAATTATTTAGACCATTTTTTCAAGGTCTTAGTACTGGATGAAATGTGTATAGGGGAGAGGGTGGGGGATTTTTTCTTCTCCGAACCATTCAAACTTTCAGAAGGATGAGAATCCTACTACATTCTTTGTTTCTAAACAGTTTTGAACTTAGGTCACATCTCGTTACAACAAAAGGTCAAACTTTACTTCAGAAATGAATTTAGGGACATGAAAACCCACCCTCTCTCTACCCCTTGAAACAATTACTCATTTTTTTCAGAATGAATTTTTTTCAGTAGCAACTTGCCATTTAATTAGGCTCGATTTCCCTGCACTTGGAAAACTTTTGAAAAATATGTTCTGTTTTCAGGCCAAAAAATTCTAAAAAATTGAGCTCCAGCCATAACTTTTAAGTTTGTGGTTACACCATCAATTGTTCAATTTGTACCTATCAGACGTGTTGAAAAATAATTCAAACTTGGATGTTCTTTTAAGCTAAAAAATGATATTTTCCTTGAAATTTTTTAATCAAAAAAAGAAGAGACCCCCCCCCCAATCCCTCAATCAACACCATATAAATCCTAAACCGAAATTATAGAACAAGTCATCTGCAGATATATTTGAAATTCCACGAAACAAACAACTGGACTTCAACTGAGATCATCATTAAATGATAAGCTTTCTTCTTTTCGAAGAATTAATCTCAAACTTCGAATTTACAATCAATTATCCATAAACTTTCTTTAATTTGTAGTTTGCACTTACCTTCTTCAAAAGTCAATCGATGATTTCTCCAAAACCGATGCCAGACATCAATTACCAGACTTCACCAATTCTGAAACAAATCCAATCGGGACCTCAAATCAAAAATCATCAATACAAATAGTATACCCAATAATCACATACCTAGGCCTACATAGATAAAATAATAACCCTCACACTACATATGTACTTAGCTATAATATCAAATACAATATGATATAAGTCGTTCGTTCCAATTCGTAAACCTGATATCTAATTACACTCGAGTCGAAGAATTTTTACAAAATTTACCACAACCAATACTCATTCTCGAAGTAGAAGTAATTAGGGTTAATTACCTTTTCACCAACGAGTTTATTATTCTGCAGTCGGAATTTTTTTATCATTTTATCGAGATTTCTTTCTTCATCTTTCTTTATAGCGATTTGAAAATTTTCGCCAATTTATATAGGCAGACAGATAGATGTATTGTATTTTGACTACAATACGCAATTAGTGCTAAAAACGACTCCTATGTTTTTTTTTATCGAACTCATACGCGTAATTTGTTTTTGTTTTATTTACAACCTACCTATAGGTAGGTACCTAACAACGTATGTATTGTTTTATTATTATAATGAACGTGGTTTTGTTGTCGAGAGGGAAACCCCAAGGTTTTTTGCTACTCACGAGGTATTTTTCAATGATGTTGCATATTGGTAGCATCTTTTTTTAAGGAAGAAAGGAAAAGTAGATATGCCAACTCAAACAACATATTTGATCGAAGATTAGCGTGGCTGGTTTTGGAAGGCGTCGAGTTTGTGTCCAATGTGGGTATTCTTGTACGTTTCTAAAGCAAGGAAGAGTATTACGAGCCCTGCCATTTGCATCTAGTAACCTTACATGAGCCTCGTAACTTTGTATGAGTCGTATAACTATGTTATCTATTTCGCTATTAGATAAGAATAGGAACCCTACCTTATTATACCTTTTAAATAGAACTACCTAATAAAAATGTTTAAAATATGAGAGCTGAATAGAACAAGTGAGTCAAGTATTGATAAATCTAATCAAACTGGGTTACTTTAGGGGAATTCCAAGGCCAGAATAATACTTTGTCAGTTTTTATAATCATTGATGGATTTGACGACCAAAGAGACAAAAAAAAACTAATAAAGTGGCGATCAGTCCATCCTAAAGAAATTTTTAAGTTATTATTTTAGAAAGCAATTTGTTACTTCTATTTTAAGCCTGATAGATGTGAGGGAATGAGAATGGAAGGGAAATACGATGCATCGAAATAGATACCTACGGGAAAGGATGGGAGTGGGAGGGAGGTACTTATTAGCCATGAAAAATATTACATCATTTCTACTATGATAGAAATATGCATACGAAATTAACACGAAAATAAAGGTTATTCATGATTCACGATTTATGTCGATATTGCTGCCTGCTACATTCAGTTGATGAGGGGGGGGGGTATTTTTTTGGTAATTTGAATTTCATAAAAGCGGGAACTTCATTAAATTTTGAATATTTTTGGTCTAAATTGAACGTGACATAAATTTATAAAAAAAAATCGATGCAAAATAATTATGTGTTTTAAAAATTCCTATCAATAAATGACGAAGGGGTTGTAGAGAGATTCAATTTTTCAGCAAAATGGTACGATTTACTTATAGATTTTATTTATTCAAATACAAAAATTAATCAAATTCAAAATAATAAAATCATCTAGAATTAAAAATGTTTTAGAAATTTCAACAAAGAATTCACTTTTCCAATAAAATATTTCATTTAAGTAAGTAAGTAAGTAAGTACTATAAAATGAAAAAGAAATTGTTTTAAAAAGATTTATCGCTATTCTGCCACCGAGTATCATTCTGACCTAAAATTAAATAAAAATGGAGAAATGGGTAGACTGAAGAAAGAAAAATAAAAACAGGGGAAAAAAGTATCCATGCTTCTGATGAAACATAATTTTAGAAAAATTAATTTTTGAGAACATCTACAGTTGAAGTAGATAAGGTACGTGGAGATTTGTTTTATAATCAGAAATTTTTTAAATATTTATTTTGAAGGAATAGTTAGGTAGGATCGGATCGAACATGACTCTGAAGTGGTGGTATTCCTCCTCTTTCGTTGAAAAATTGCAATTTTAATCAAATAAACTAGATTTAAGACTAAAAATTACAAAAGAGATATTTTTCTCAATTTTTGAAGACAAATTTAATTTTCAGTTTAAAAAAACCTGAAAAACTACACTTGAGTAGAAAAATTCTGATTTTCACACAATCCATCTCCCTCCAACAATGCCAATCTCAGTTTTTCTGATAAGATGTCACTTTTGTAATTTAACATTTCTATGAAAAATGGTACAGATAAAATTAGTCTTCGGTGGGTTTGATGAATTGAAATAATAATACCATCCTCATTCCTCAAAATTTTCAAAACTATTTCTTCATTTAATTACTGATATTACAATAGTATTTGAATACAAAAAATGAAATTTTCACACAGATTTTTCTGAGGCAATGAACTATTTAAAATTTTTAAAATCAATTTTTGAAACTAAAACTAAATTAAAAATTTTTCCAAGTGGGAGAAGTAAAGACTGACTCACCATTTAACACGATATATAGTTGAACCAGACGTTCATGAAAGTGAAGAAGTAGTTTGTATAAAGGAAGGTAGCGTAGGCGAATAAGCACAATTTTTAAGAAAAAAAAAACATTTTTAGCTAGCCAAGATTTTATGCCAAAAATTGTCGAGGGTGGTCCCCTGACTAACCTCTAAAAAGTCCGCACCCTCTAGACCCCGTGCTAAATTTTTTATGGAGGCTCCACCCCCTCAAAAATGGGTTTTCCCGAATAACTTCTCAGGATTTGGTTTTACGGCAAAAGTAGCTCAGTACTTTTTTGTTCTACACTCAATTTCCAACATTTTTTGTATGAATTTTTTTTTTGTACGACCAACAGCAGAGGAGATAGAGAGTCCGGAAGAAAGGGGGTTTTGGAAAATATGATGTCATTTGAAAACGCGATAATAGGTATAAAATCGTACTAAACTGTATATTTTGGGTATGAAAATAGTAGTGTTATGTAAATTGATGGTATTAATACAACTTGACCCACCTTCCCCTCCCTATGTGCCTACCCCACCTTACCCACTTGTTTTTATTTAGCCTTAGTAATATGACTGAAGGGTGGGGGAGGGGTGGGCATATAGGAGGGGGAAAGATGATCAAGAAGCATTTTTACCCTCTCCCCCCCTCCCATGTGTCCACCCCTCCCCCACCCTTCAGTCATATTACTAAGGCTAAATAAAAACAAGTGGGTAAGGTGGGGTAGGCACATAGGGAGGTGAAGGTGGGTCAAGTTGTATTAATACCATCAATTTACATAACACTACTATTTTCATATCCAAAATATACAGTTTAGTACGATTTTATACCTATTATCGCGTTTTCAAATGACATCATATTTTCCAAAACCCCCTTTCTTCAGGACTCTCTATCTCCTCTGCTAATGGTCGTACAAAAAATGTTCATACAAAAAATGTTGGAAATTGAGTGTAGAACAAAAAAGTACTGAGCTACTTTTGCCGTAAAACCAAATCCTGAGAAGTTATTCGGGAAAACCCATTTTTGAGGGGGTGGAGCCTCCATAAAAAATTTAGCACGGGGTCTAGGGGGTGCGGACTTTTTAGAAGTTAGTCAGGGGACCACCCTCGACAATTTTTGACGATAAAATCTTGGCTAGCTAAAAATGTTTTTTTTTCTTAAAAATTGTGCTTATTCGCCTACACTAAAAGGGGAATTCACCACTAAAAGTCCCGGAAGTACAAATTCTATAATTCAAACTTCACATAATTACAATCTCTCTGGAATAAATTCATCGTTTTAGAAAATCATCCAACTTAAACTGAAACCGTATTTTCACAACTTCTAATCCTTCTAAAAGTACTCACCTCGTCACTTCCCCTACTCAGATTTGTAAAGTTTCATATTTGAGAAAATTTATCTATATTTTTATGTAATTGAGCATCGATACATTTTGATTTTCGATGTTTTCACAATTTTTGTTTTTGAAAGAAATTTTCCATTCCTGAAAATCGTCTGTGCCAATAATTTTCAAAAATACTGTTGGTCATTTTTTTAAATAAAAAATTGAAAAAAATCAGGATGGACAGAACAGAGTCAAGGCAGCCGGAGGGGGCAGGAAAGTTTTTAAAAATTATGATGTTTTTGGGATAGGGAAATTTTCGTTTTTAAGTTGGGAAATCTGAAAACCTCGATTTCCAGTCGAAATTTTTTTAATAATCACCCCCTCCTCCTCTCCCAAAATAAGCCAACTTTGGTTCTTCCCTGAAAAAACTAACCATTTTTTACGACTCATATCAGACTGTTTTGCAGTAATTCAAAAATTCAGCCTTTTGAAATAATTTCCTTAATATCTGAATATTTTCATAGCACATAGTATAAAGATAAACTCTCTCATCTGCTTTCCGTTTTCCTTCATTACCTAACAACCAACAACTTGACACCTGAGGTGCCAATCAAAAATCTGAAAAATTCTTAAACAGTCCAAAATTACATCAAAAAATTTTCAAAAACCTTGTTTCATTTATCGCGTTTTATTGAATCAATATCGAAAATTTGAGGCCAATTTTGAATTAAATACATTTTTTCATACTTCATGTTCACAAGTCGAGAAAAAAATCAAGAATATGACACAATTGCCACATCATCACACATCAACAAAATATGGTCAGAAAATCATTTTTTTTTGTAAAACAATTAGAATGGATGATGAAAAAAAATTCTTCCAGTTTCGAAAAATTACAATATTTGTCATAGCTTTCAACACTTTGAAAAATTTATAATAATATTTTTTTAAAAACCACCCCACAAGAAAAGTATTCAAACTGTTAAAATTTTAATGAATTTTCGAAAAATCAAAATCACCTCACGGCGTTGCTATTGGTAATGAAAATATGAACATTTTATCTAATCAAGGTAAAATGCTGAGATTTGGTATATACCCTACATTTGAATTCCCAAATTGATTGAAAATTGTTTCAAGTTTTAAGACGTTCTGAAGCCTCCGGAAAATTTTGGAATTTTCCAACTTTCAAAATAACACATTTTTCTTCGAGAAGATAGGAGTTTAACCCAAAAGCTGCAAATTTTGGAAAATTGTTTTGATTGATTAAATAAGTTACCAATAAGAGTAATCCAAGTTTTTAGGTGCTGAAGCTCATATTATGGACTATTTTATGGGTTTTTAAATTTTTTTTAATTCTAAAATTTTCCAGAGGCTCCAAAACATTTTGAAATTGCTTCCAATCGATTTGGGGGTTCAAAAATAGGGTACCTATATGTATATCAAATTTCAAGATCAATTTTTATATTTTGCCACATGGAGTAAGTAATTTTGAATTCTTAAAAATTCGAAAAATGAATTTTAACATAATATGAAATTTTGAAAATAAAGTTCTTTTTGGATGTAGGCACGTTCAATATATTTTTGTTTCGAACCAACATTTTACGACCAGTTAGAATACCTCCTTCTTTAGAATTTTTCACAAAAGGTCAAAACTCCTCAACATCAAATATCAAGAACATACCCTTAAAATTGGTAGCCCCACTTTTTTACAAATACTTGAAAAATCAACTTCAACCGGAAGTCAATCCACAAAGAACACATCGCGGTTCCTCAGAGCATAAAAATTCCCTTCAATTTGGCAAACCAATAATCCAATACGTAAAGTTGGCAAACCACATGCTGCATTATTACACTTACAATATCAGGTATTTCGTCGCCGGTTTCAAGTTTCGAGTGCGAATGCAAATTAATTGACGATTACGATTATATTGCGGCCATGGCCGTGGCCGTAACCGTGTTTGTACATTATTGCCGAAAAAAATTCAACGCTTGTTACGTAATTTACCAAACGATTACGGTTGAATGGCGGAATAAGCTTTTCGCACGTTGCCTGCTTCGACGTCTTCGGTTTATAAGGCGGCTTTATGGTAATTCGATGAAATTTAAATTCGCGTATCGTAAGAGTGGATATATTTTCATTTATAACGTATTGGTAATGGATTATTCAATAAGGTATCGAAAAATTCACGATACGTAAATGTAATATGTAAATCTATACATCAAATTTTTCCATTCAAAGGAAAAAAATTGTTTCTACTCAATTTCCCGAATGCAGTTTACCGAACGACCGAATTCCCGAATAGGAAATTCTCAAAAAAATTATTCCCGAATTTGTTTTCTCGAATGAAATTTTACCAAATAAACAAAAAATATTGAAAATTACTTACTTTTTTATTTCAGAATACATTTTCACAAAACTATATTATGAGCTTACGCTCGAAGGGATTTCGATACCTTACTTGATAAAATTGGAAAATTTCAATTTTGGTCCCACTCCGCCTCCCCTAGAATTCAATTTTGCATCTGGAGTCGATAAAATTCAAAATTTTGATGGAGGGAAGGTGTGAAAAATTAACGTACTTTTTCCTTTAGGGTAAAAACCTAACAAGGGAGCTACCCGAGGTCTGACATGCCGAATGAAAAAAAAATTTACAGGCTTGTAGAGTATCACAAGAAACTTCCACAGCCAAAATTTCAGCCCCTAAAGTTGACATGGGGAGAAGTTATGGGGAGGGGGGGTTGAATTTCAAAAAATTTCCTAATACGAGTATACCGAAAAACTACAAAAATTCAAATAACTCGCCCCCATATGGCATTTAGGAGATGAATTTTATACCACGAACTACCCTCGGTATAGGCCATCTAGAGATGGGGTAGTTGCTTGGATCTGCAGGTAACGCCACCGGCAGGGGGGGTGAATTTTCACTCATAAAATATACTTAATTTATAGGTGAGAAATAGTATTTTTGATACGTCAGAAAACAATTTCTACAAAATTATATCTAGCCTGTTACAAAAAAACTAATGGCCTATAGTGAGGTTAGTTCGTGGTGAGAAAAATAGATTTTTGTAATTTTTCGATGTATTAGGCGACTTTTTGAAATTCAAACCCCCATAACTCCTCCCCGGCTCCCCATGTCAACTTATAGGGGCTAAAATTTTGGCTGTGGAAGTTTCTTGTGATACTCTACAAGTCTGTAAAAAAAATGTTTTCATTCGGCGAGTCAGACCTCGAGTAGCTCCCTTGTAAGATCATGGATATGTTCACGTATGGGTACTTACTCAGAGATGAGGCAATGTTTCTCATCATTTGCGAGTAAAGAGACAGAACTTCAGAAATTTTTGTAAAATGTCAATGCACTTGAGTATATTTTTTCTATTTTTTCTAATTTTTTCCACATTTTTCAATACTTTTCCATTTTTTTGATTTTAAAAATTTTTCATTTTTTTCAAAATAATACTACCCTTTTTTTGAATAAAATATATCTTAAACATTTTTACATTATGTTACAATTTGGAGAGACAGTGTTGCCAATATTGCGAATTTAAACCAATTTTTAAAAATTTAACTTCACTTTTTATCAAAAAATGTCATTGTCTTTTTTCAAAAATCATAACTTTACTATTTTTCACATTATACATCTAATTTAAGCAAACAGTGTTGCAAACAATACAAATTTAAACACAAATTTGTAACTTGAAATTTTCTGTGAGTCCAAATGTCAATATAATCAAGATCATCAAACAATTTTTCCAAGTTAAGTTTAACGAGATATTATCATGTCAGTTGACCTTAAAAACGTACACGTTTAACAAATGTTTTGAAAAAATTAAAATTTTTTAAACAATTCAAAACTCAAACATTTAAAATGTAAAATCGAAAAAAATTAAAAAATTAAAAAAAAATTGTTTTAAAAGTTTAATAAAAAGTCATTTTATTGATTGGTCAAAATTTTGCAAGATTTTTTTCAAGTCTGACAGAATGCAGGATCATCCTATTTTTTTCAAGCCTAACAAAATGTCATATAATTTCAGTTGACCTGAAAACGTTAAGTTACGTTATGTTGAGTTACACAGAAACGTTACTCGAAAACGTTGAACGTACTTTTCAAAATTTATCAGGGAACCGGAGTCAAACTGACTCCAAATTGACTCCGGAGTCAAGCAGGAGTCAGGAGTCAAAGTCTGAAATTAACTCCGGAGTCAAAGTGGAGTCAGGAGTCAGGTTTGAGGTTGACTTCGGAGTCAAAGTGGAGTCAGGAGTCAGAGTGTGAGTTTGACTCCGGAGTCAAGATGGAGTCAGGAGTCGAGGTCTGAAAGTGACTCCGGAGTCAAGCAGGAGTCTGGAGTCAAGATCTGAAGTTGACTCCGGAGTCAAGGTGGAGTCAGAAGTCAGAGTGTGAGTTTGACTCCGGAGTCAAGATGGAATCAGGAGTCGAGGTCTGAAAGTGACTCCGGAGTCAAGGTGGAGTCAGAAGTCAACTTTTTGGCTGATTTCTACTCCCTGGTCCAAAATCAGAGTCAAGATGGACTCAGGAGTCAACTTTCTCTATTGACTCCGGAGTCAAGCCGGAGTCAGGAGTCAACTTTTTGGCTGACTCCTAGTCCCTGAAATTTATATAATTTCCAGCCTAAGATATATCCATGTCAAAAACAGACTTACAAGACAAGTGCACGAGGTGTTACATTCCAAAATAATATTTTTTCCTACAGACTTGTAGAGCATTACAAGAAATTTCCATCGCCAAAATTTTAGCCCTGAAGTTGACGGGGGGGGGGGAGTTATGAGGGTTTGAATTTCGAAAAATAGCCTAAGGTATGAGTGAAAATTCACCTCGAGGTGTTACACGTGGATCCAGGCGACTACCCCTTCTGCAGATGGCCTATGGCGAGGTTAGTTCGTGGTAAAAAAATTACGTCCTAAACGCCATAAGTTGCGGAGTTATTTCAATTTTTCTACTTACATTGGATTTTTGTAATTTTTTCATGGGTGATTTTTCAAAATTAAATCCCCATAACTCCCTCCTTCCACCATTCAACTTCAGGGGCTAAAATTTTGGCTGTAAAGTTTCTTGTGATGCTCTACAAGCCTGTAAAAAAAAAAATTATTTTAGTGTCACACCTCATACACTTTCCTTGTTAGATACTTGACTTTGATAGTAAATACTGAAGAATTTTTCAATTTTGGGCCCACCTCCCCACCCCGAGGGTCAAATTTCGAATTAGGGTCAAAATAACTATTGTACCTATAGAAATAGTCTACAGTCCAAGAGGCAAAAAGTGTTCATTGAGCGTGCATTTTTGCTGGACAAAAAAATCAGTTGGTTTATTGTAGGTATGGGTCCCGTAGTCCCAAAAAACCGAATTTTGGATTTTTACCCCGGCACAATAGGGAGCTGAGGCCTGAAAACCCCCCTTTTTTCTCAATTTTTAAATTTGACTTTGGATAAAAAAATTTTTCACATTCTGGTAGCAGACACTCCCCTGACTCCAAATATATGTCACAACCCTTGGGTCACGGGCACAATGGGGTGCTGGGCCCCCCAATGTGCGATTTTTTGCCAAATTCGACCATTTTTGGCACAATAATGCCTCTGTAGGCATTATGCGGTATGCTGGACAAAAAAAATCAAACGCAATGTATTCTTGGGTTCATTCCGCGTCCAATGAGCCAAAGTTTGAAGAAAACTGTGGGCACAATAGGCCGTGGTGGAATTTCAAAGTTTTGAAAACACACGATTTTCTCCCCCTTTGTTAAAAAAATAAGTCATGAAAAAAATCTGAAACTTGGGTTGCGACATATCAAAATGGGTTAAAATTTCACGAGCAGAACGAAATTATTGATGAAAATTAAATTTGAGCAATTTTAACCCATTTTGAGCCCCAAATTGGGTCAATTTTTGAGTATTTTCAAAGGATTGACATGTGACCTATGAAAGTGGGTTAGAATTTCGCCAGAAATTCAACAAAACCATCCAATTTTTTTTAGCAACTTTTGAGAATTTTGAGCCTTAAATTGAATCAATTTTTGATTATTTTCAAAAAAATGACACGTGACCTACGAAAAAGGGATAGAATTTCGCGCAAGGTTTTAAAATGTAGTCCAAAACTTAAAAAAAAAACTTTCATGTTAGAGTAATTCCAAGCGCAAAATATTTCATTGGGATGCCAAAAAATGAACAATCTAAACTAATAAAAAAGAAAATAGAAAATTCAAATCAATTGCATTCAGTTGAAAAAATAAGCGGGTTTAATTTCATTTAGAAAATTATTCGATTTTGATTTTTTGGTTTCTCTATGAAATTTTAATCCATGATAAGTCTATCTAAAAATCTACTAAATTAATGGCTTAAAATTCTCAAAAGATGCTAAAAAAAATTGGATGGTTTTGTTGAATTTCCGGCGAAATTCTACCCCACTTTCATAGGTCACATGTCAATTTTTTGAAATTAATCAAAAATTGACTCAATTTGAGGCTCAAAATTCTCAAAAGTCGCTCAAAAAAAGTTTTGGATGATATTTTTGAATTTCCGGCGAAATTCTACCCCACTTTCATAGGTCACATGCCAATTTTTTAAAATTAATCAAAAATTGACTCAATTTAAGGCTCAAAATTCTCAAAAGTTGCTAAAAAAAAAATTGGATGGTTTTGTTGAATTTCTGGCGAAATTCTAACCCACTTTCATAGGTCACATGTCAATCCTTTGAAAATACTCAAAAATTGACCCAATTTGGGGCTCAAAATGGGTTAAAATTGCTCAAATTTAATTTTCATCAATAATTTCGTTCTGCTCGTGAAATTTTAACCCATTTTGATATGTCGCAACCCAAGTTTCAGATTTTTTTCATGACTTATTTTTTTAACAAAGGGGGAGAAAATCGTGTGTTTTCAAAACTTTGAAATTCCACCACGGCCTATTGTGCCCACAGTTTTCTTCAAACTTTGGCTCATTGGACGCGGAATGAACCCAAGAATACATTGCGTTTGATTTTTTTTGTCCAGCATACCGCATAATGCCTACAGAGGCATTATTGTGCCAAAAATGGTCGAATTTGGCAAAAAATCGCACATTGGGGGGCCCAGCACCCCATTGTGCCCGTGACCCAAGGGTTGTGACATATATTTGGAGTCAGGGGAGTGTCTGCTACCAGAATGTGAAAAAATTTTTTGTCCAAAGTCAAATTTAAAAATTGAGAAAATAGGGGGGTTTTCAGGCCTCAGCTCCCTATTGTGCCGGGGTAAAAATCCAAAATTCGGTTTTTTGGGACTACGAGACCCATACCTACAATAAACCAACTGATTTTTTTGTCCAGCGAAAATGCACACTAATTTCGATTTCTAGAGCACTTTTTGCCTCTTGGACTGTAGACTAAAATATACGTAGTCAGAAGCTTTTACCCCCTCCCCCTACAAACGTTTGAAAAATTTTCAGTTTTTTTCCTTTCTTCATTTGCTGCGGTTGGCAATCAAACTGAACTCTCTCCTCTTCCTGGGGACGAAAAAAAAAATTCCGACTCAGAAACAGTAATGGAAAACTGGAACTGGAACTAGAACTGAAATGATGAGAACTGAAAACTGGAACTAGAACTAAAATGAATTTCAATTTCATACCAGTTTCAGCAGTTGCAATTTTTATATTTAAAATACAACTTGAAAATTGAAAAAGTCAAAATTTTGATGTTGAAATTTACCAACCACATTCAATTAAAAATTTTTTACTGAAAACTCCCAAACCTTGAAAATTTACATCGAAAAGTCAATAAAGAAGAATTGTGTTTACATTCGAAAATTTCATCCAATTAAAGACGTCCTCTCATTGTTGAAAAATTCAGGAAAGAATTACAACATTTTTGAAAAATATTACTAATGACTTTTTCTAGAAATCTTTTGTTTTGACTTTTGAGCTTGAAAAAGGAAAAAATTGTACTTTAAATCGAAAAGGAAAAACAAACAAAGTTTAAATTTAGCATAAAATTTTGCATTTTTTTGTCCTTCAAAATTTAAAAAATTGAAATTTTGGAACTGGTATTTGGAACTGGAACTGGAACTAAAAAATTTTGAGAACTAAACCTGAAACTGGAACTAGAACTAAAAAATTTTGAGAACTGAAACTGAAACTGGAACTGGAACTGGAACTGGAACTAATAGCATTTCAGTTTTCCATCACTGCTCAGAAACCCCTGAGAAATGGAAGGCCAAAACCTCAAAAGCTGAGGTTATACTTTATTCGATTTCCATGATAATTTCATTCGATTTTCGGGACAAATTTCATTTAGGAAAATAGATTCGGAAATACATTTTTCGGATGTTTATCTATTCGGGAATTCGGTCGTTCGGGAAATCGGCCCGGAATCCAAAAAAAAGTTCTAAACCTCCAGAAATCAAATAATTCAGTACCAATATCTGTTTGGGTATCAGCACACTGCATGTACATTGTCTCTTCATCTTCGCTGATGTAACATACAAATAACGCGGTCGAATCGTTTATTTTGTTGCTTTCTTGCCGTTGGTCGGGCGATGAAGATGACTCGGTGACGTCATCGGCACGCATCCATTTTACGAGTATACAAGTTTGGCCGAGAAATTACGCGTACAATTACAAAAGTGCTGCGGCGCGCATTTTATTCGTACGTCCACCTTTTAACGCCATTGACACAGTTTCGCTATTCTCAGCTGTCGACCACGTCGACTCATGCGATGAACCGATGATTGGACGAGGGTCTTGGCAGTTGGCTCCTCGTACAGTTACCATAGGCATAGGCGCCTGGTATCTTGTAATTTCCGCCGAGCTGATGACTTATCAACCGTACTCATAAGGTTACTTATGGTATCGACGAACGACCGCGGCAACCGAGTTCATGAGGTCATCGTCAAACGATGCAGTGCTCTCGGCCGAAGATACGAGTACCTTTACGTAATATACGCGCACACAGATACGAATACTCGGCCTGTGTGGGTTCTCATCATAAATACCATAAACTTTGGGTATAAACTTGCGTAATATGTAATGCATTTCATATCTGTAGGTATCAGCGCAGAATTACCTACAGCCTGCATGGCATCGTACCGATGTTTTTTTTGCAGACATCCATACAGTACGCTCGACGCAGCGGTATTAGGTACGATGTACGATAAAAAAAGACGATGTTCGGTCATCGGGAGGGTCGTACTCCAGGCCAAGAGTTCGCTGACCTCAACTTACAACAAACAGGCCTTCCAGTTCGATCGTGGCCATCCGAATCTTGTTGAACCTCCCGAACGCATTAACATAACAGCTAACAAGGCTAAATGATGTTGTTCCAAGCTAACAACTATACCAACGCTTATTTCCCCCCTCTCTGGAGCTGTCCATGCTTCCTTGCTTCCTTCGTTTTACGTGTTTTCCCCTTTTTTTTTTTTCAATTTTTTGTATTTTTCTCGTCTGCTGGCATCTGCCTATCGATCCATTTGTGTATTTATCAGGAGAAATGATTGTAATAACGTGTATCATTTTCATTTCATCAAAGCATAATTATTATAGATGGAAAACACCAAAATCAAAAAAATGCTCCACTCTCTCAATTATAAATCAGTTAAAATTATCGAAAATCTCTAAGAAACAGTCAGAATTGCAGCACAGGAGAAAATCAGTGAAAAATTTTTTACTGAAAACAAATCAGTGAGAAAAATCACTGAAAAATCAGTGAAAATTCACTGAAAAGTCAGTGAAAGGGTATAGTCGGATAAGGGGTATAATTTGGGAAGCTGATCACGAATCTGTGGTTATTTCTGTTTTGATGATTTTTTTCTGTTCGTCATTTTAGAGTTTGAACGTCATTATCATGAGTAAGGAAATTATGTGAAACAAAAATGAATGCCAGATGTGTCTTCTAGGGTTCAAAATGAGTCAAAACACTATTTTTTCGATTTCGAAATTTTTGAATCAAATTTTACAAATAGGTATGGTAGGTAAGTAGTGTAGTACCCAATTCGACGCAGCGAAAGTATCTGTCTCCAAGTGAAACAAAAGTAAAATTTTTTTCATCACATGATCTCTATGTCCTTGGTTTCAAAAATAGTCAAAATAGAAATGCCCATACAGGGTAGAAGCACCTTCATACTTAAGCATTTCAATTTTTTTTTATTAAAATCATTTTTCAACAAATTTTCACCCCTGCACCACTCACCGTTCCCTGGTTTCCTGACAACCCATGTATCGAAAAAATATTAAATTTCACTTTTTGAATACCTTTTTTATTGCAAAACTTTTCACCCGACCCCAATAAATTTCCTTGTCATATTTTAACATAATTATAACTTTCAAAATGTTCAAATTTTCTGCACAAAATCACTTTTTTGCCCCTCCTCAGTCTAGGATAAATCAATCTAAAATTATAATTGTCGAAATAGGGGCAAATTATGTTTTTTTTTTTTTTTTAAATCACGCACTTTTTTTTTCAACCATGGGGATGCATAGTACTTTGGAAACTGAATAAATTTTCATTATAATATGACTTTTTGCATAACTTAAAAATTGAAGGAGCTGCAAAAAATTTCGCTCAAAAAAGTTCTAAAAAAATGAACTGATCAAGGGAATGGATATAATGTTGAAAAATGAACAAATTTTGTTCTACAGACTTTCTGCCTAACATGAAAAATGAAGGGGCTACGGGTTATCCAAAATTGAGGAAAGGGTACCCCCGGTTAAGATAGGTGAATCGGCCTAAGAGCTAATTTTTGAAAATGACCATCAGACATTATTAGGGACCCCAAAAAATAATTTTAGCCCGTATTTTCAACCATCCACCTCACTCCCCTTCACCCCCCCACCCCATAAAATGTAGAATTTTCATTGTACTCTGACTTTCAAAGGAGTCATTGTACTCTGACTCCTTCGGAAGTCGAGTACAATGACTCCTTCGGAAGTAAGTACAATGACTCCTTCGAAAGGCAAAATACAATGACTCCTTCGAAAGTAAGTACAATGACTCCTTCGGAAGTCAGAGTACAATGACTCCTTCGGAAGTAAGTACAATGACTCCTTCGAAAGGCAGAATACAATGACTCCTTCGGAAGTAAGTACAATGACTCCTTCGGATGTCAGAGTACAATGTCTCTTTCTGACATCAGAGTACAATGACTCCTTCGGAAGTCGGAGTACAATGACTCCTTCGGAAGTAAGTACAATGACTCCTTCGAAAGGCAGAATACAATGACTCCTTCAAAAGTAAGTACAATGACTCCTTCGGAAGTCAGAGTACAATGACTCCTTCGGAAGTAAGTACAATGACTCCTTCGAAAGTCAGAGTACAATGACTCCTTCGGAAGTAAGTACAATGACTCCTTCGGAAGTCAGAGTACAATGACTCCTTCGGAAGTCAGAGTACAATGACTCCTTCGAAAGTCAGAGTAAAATGACTCCTTCTAAAGGCAGTACAATGACTCATTCGGAAGTCAGAGTACAATGACTCCTTCGGAAGTCAGAGTACAATGACTCCTTCGAAAGGCAGAATACAATGACTCCTTCGAAAGTCAGAGTAAAATGACTCCTTCTAAAGGCAGTACAATGACTCATTCGGAAGTCAGAGTACAATGACTCCTTCGAAAGGCAGAATACAATGACTCCTTCGGAAGTCTGAGTACAATGACTCCTTCGGAAGTCAGAGTAAAATGACTCCTTCGGAAGTAAGTACAATGACTTCTTCAAAAGGCAGAATACAATGACTCCTTCTGACATCAGAGTACAATGGCTCCTTCGGACGTCAGAGTACAATGACTCCTTCGAAAGTCAGAGAACAATGACTCCTTCGAAAGTCAGAGTACAATGACTCCTTCGAAAGTCAGAGTACAATGACTCCTTCGGAAGTCAGAGTACAATGAAAATTCGACATTTGGGGGGGGGGGGGTGAGAGTTAATCCCATCAGCACCCTCAAATCCTTTAATTTTGGCCAAAACTTGAAATAGCATATCATTTGTACTATTTTCAAAGATAATGAGTTCAAATTTTTATTCAGTTTTGTGTCTGGACAGCGGACCCCTTCAGTTCTATGCTCTTTAACCGCATTAGGAATAATTCAAAAGTAAATTTTCAAGATCGTATGAAAGTGAAATTTCTTGGGCTGAAAGGAGTAGAAACCGAAACCAGAGCGAAAATTCGAACTCGGGATCTCTGAAAACATTAAAAAACAAAGAGTTACACCAAATTTTCACTCATATTTGAAGGCTTTGTGAGCAGAGTGGGCCAAATCTCAAAACTGAGTAAAAAATTAAACTTCGCGTCTTTGAAATTAATACGAGCAATACGTCGAAAAGTTTTAAAATTTAAAAAAAAAATAGAGGGTACGAAGCCACGAAGGAGGGACTTGAGAGGTTCAAAGCTTAAAATTCAGCCAAAATTCGAACTCAGCATCGTCAAAAAATTACAAACGATACGTTACGTGGTATTTTTGAAATTCTGATTCATTTGAGATCACTGTTGGCTGAGGATGTCAAATTGAAAAATCAAGTCAAAATTTGAATTCAGTACTTCCGAAAACATAACTGATATCATACAGTGTTTTTTTTTTTTAATTCCAAGTTTTCTTGGTGAGCCTTTTAAAGTGGCGGGGGAAAATTTTAGTAATTTTTTCACTCTTGCGGTGAGAATGACTCTTGAGAAATTTTAAATCAACTCTTTGAAGACTTGAAGGGAATATATAGAAAGAAATACCCACTCCTACGACTGATTTTCAATCAAATTTTGTGAACCTGAAAATTTATACTAAAAAAAATCCAAAAATTAACACATTTTTTTCTTTAGGGTAAAAACCTTAGATCATGGATATGTTCAAATGTACTTACTTTAATGATGAGGCAATAAGGATAAAAACTTCGTAACTTTTCATTAAAATGTTAATGCACTTAATTTTTTTCAATTTTTTAAAAATTATCGTTAAATACTTTTCAGTTTTTTTTTTATTTTTAAAATATTTTCTTTTTTTAAGTCCACACTTTTCAAATTTTACCCCCCCCCCTTCACAGCCGTAAAACATATCCATATTAAAGGTGCCAAGATATAGGTAAGATTGTTAGAGCTGGGGTAAAAATTCCAGGCATTATTGAACACGAGGTAGGAAAAAAATTTGAATAATGTGTAAGTTACTTAATTTTTCAAAACGATTTTTTTTTTAAAAACTCGTAGGATAGAAAAATAATGCGACTTTTTTCACATTCATCTCATTTCTGCCATATTTTCAACCGACAGATCTCGAAAAATTTTACCTCAGAGGAAAAAACTAGAACTTTCATAATTCAGCATTATCTGGTCGACAGATGGTAGTGAGGGGAGGGGGAAGAAAACAGGAAGTCAATTAACCACATGTAAAATTACTTTCCTCAGGTTTTAGCCTAACTTTGCAATAATTTTTCATCAAGGTAGTCTAATTGGAAAAATTAAAAAAAAAAAAAACAGAAAAAAAATACTTAGAATATCAATTTATTCAATAATGTAATTTCCAGGCACAGAATAGGCAACCAAAACGCCAACTCCAACAATCACACATTTCACATCCAGCATCCCAAAATCGAAACCACAGCTAATTTGTACCTACACTCCAAACCTTCCCTCACTTTTCGCAGTTGGTCAATCAAGCAAAGATCCAGGGCTTACAGCGACAAAGGCCACTCTCAAACGCCTCGTTCGCCATTCCGCTAAAACCATAAGGCAATGCGCATTTAGCTCGTCGCGTATTCGTCGTATTAGTAATCCTTTTATTATGCTTGATTAAACGAATATTTTTGCCGAGTGGCCACTTGACGAATTTTGACACACGATGGTCGCATTAACGAGCCGTTTAACGCGTACCGACAAAAGACGTCATTTTTAAAATGACAACGCTCGATTGTTACAAATAAATACCTAGGTACCTAGCTACCTACGTACGTCGCGCTATGGTCTATTCGCGCATATTCGAATACTTATTTCTCGGTAATCGCCGACCGCCACCGCAGCTCCACCGAGTAAGAGGAATTTTTCGACGAAATATCGCCACCGCATCGTCATCTCCTAATAATATAAGCGTCCGAAATTTACACCTTACTCATCTTTCACCGGAAAAGAAAATCAACGTGGTAGTCAGTCGTGTTCGACTGATTCGGTGAAATTTTTAAAAGAATCGAGTGCTCTTTTTAGGTATACTTATATGCGGTCTATAGTTCTACACTCTCTATACTTCTTTAGTCTCCACTATACATAGAGATAGGTAGAATATACTGGGTATTTATTTACGTATCAAGAAGGTATACAAATGTAAAGATATTATATGTTGATTTCACTTGAGAAAAGCAAAGCATGAATGAGTTGCCATCTATAGGTATTTTCATTTTCATCAAAGGAGCCTACAAATACTTACAAAGGATTAAAGAAACCAAAGAATAGGTTACCTTTTCCAGCATTAAAAAAGTTGACAAAAGTCAGTAATTTTGAATGTTTTTGGTATTTTAATCAAAGGTCATTAGGTACTGAGAATTGGATTTTTTTTTTCAATTCATGACTTTTTCAATTTTTTATAAAATTTTTTGAGAAAAATTGCACATTGATTTTTGAAAAATCACAATAATTTCCGAAAAAATTGTCATACAAATTTGAAGCTGTTCATTTTAAAATTCGATAGAAAAATTTCGTAACAATTTATTTTTTTTACAGTTTTGAGTTCAAAATGTCAAAATTTACATAATAAATTGAAAATTCAGAAATTTTTGAAAAAAAAAAATTGTAAAATTTTGGAAACTCCTGAGACAAAAACTGGCAAACATTAAAACCAAAAAAGCAGGAAATAATTAAGTCGTCTAACGAAATTTCATAACAAAAAAACAGAGTAAGACTTTAGCAGGATATTATTTAAGAATTTCATGATTTTATTCGGAAAAGGGGTAAAAATTTCCTTTTTATGCAGTTTTCTCCATATCAGAAGGATTAAAAAAAAAATTGAAAAAATTTCAAATGAAGTTATTTCAAATTTCTGGAAAAATGAGGAGAACAAATAAAACAAAAGTTTGATTTTTAAAAAAAAGAAGAAGAAACAAGAATATATTGACTTTTTTGACAAAAAAGCAGGACATCAGAGCAGTACCTACGCACAAAAAAACACGACAAAAGCAGGATTGCAGAACTTTCAGACACCTTATCAATCAATTTTAAATCTAAAATGTACCAGAATTAATAATTTCATTTAAAAAAAATAAAGAAAAAAATTACCAAAAAACGTGGAGTTCAGAGAAGAAAATTTGTACCTAACAAAAAAAAAAAGGAAAAAAATTAAATTAAGAAAGTATCAAATTTATATAGGTATCCAAAATAATTAAATCAATTTGAAATTGAGTCCAGTAAAGATAGGGTTTAAGCACAAAATTCATATTAATATGTTTCTTCTTTTTTTTTTAGTTGGTTGGCAAAGACATGACTTTCCCCTTCACCTCATCTCTAAAAAATATCGAAAAAATACGATTTTGATTTTATACTTACGCGAAATAAATTTTCTAGGTAAAAAAAAAGAGGCAAAATTAGAGAGTAAAATAAATCAAAATCAGAAGTTCACCAAAAAATTCAAAAACTGTACCAAATCGAAGAAAATGCTACAAATATTGAATTAAACTTCACCAAAAACATGCAAATTCATTAATATTTATCATGAAAACTATAACTCAGTGAAAAAATCAACAAAAACAAAACTTATTTAAAAAAAATTAAATTTCCAAGAGAAATTGAAATTTTTTTTAAAATAAAATTTTTACCTGAATGTTTTTGAAATAGCATTGATTTATCAGATTTTTCCTACGCGCAATGAGATGTGTCTTTAATCGAATTTTCGAATTGTGACGCGTCATGAGAAACCATACCTTAGGGTGAAGGGGGTCAAAAATGAGATTTTAACTTTTTCTGATATAAAAATGTACAATGAATCGAATGGAGCAACCCGCACTCAATCAGAGCCAAACTCGTCGAGTTATGACACTTTAAAGTTGAAAAGTGCTCAAAACAACTTTTTGAGAAAAAAGCTCTTATAAAGTTTTTCATTACATTTTTTTCAATTTCTGCGACTTACGAAGGCATAGAAATGAAATTATGATGAAAAATTGGGGGTCCTGGAGTAAAATTTGACGAGGAATTCAATGGTGCAAGTTTCAGGTCCATATTTCGTCACCCAGTGTAGCCACCTTGCGAAAGAGTTGAAAAAAATGATGAAACTATTCAACTTTATTATTCGAAAAAATGACGAAAACGCTCGTACGAAGCAGTAAAACGATGAAAATAAGTAGGTGGGGTGCTTAAAATATTCTTTAGACATCAGAGAATACATTTCCGGCAAAAAAGTATTTTTTGATAAAAATCAACTTTTTTACTTATTTTGGTGTTTTTCTCAAAAACATTTTTTTACCCTAAGGTATGGTTTCTCATGGCGCGTCACAATTTCGGAGGTTTCGCCTCCTAGAGTTAATCATTTTCCTCCAAAGATGACAATTCCAAAATTTTAGCCTCTTGCATCAATTAGGGGCCATACGCCAAGTCCTCGTTTTCCTTATCTGATTCTACGAAAAATAACTTGCTAAAGCCAAGAAAAATTTCTTTGGAGAAAAATAATGCAAAATTTTTGAATATTCTTATTTAAATTTTAGGAATGAACTTTGAAAGTGACGAATCTTCCTAGAGGAGTTCAAGGGCCCCAAATTGGGTTAAAATGGCTAAAATGTACTACTCGAGCCTTTCTGAACTACCTACCATTAAAATGATTCCTCAGGTCTGTCAATTTTTTTTTTTAGTTTTTAGCATGTCATCTTACGTTAAATCCCAAAAGAAAAAAGTAGGCTCAGTGCATGGACTCCAATAGGAGGCTAAATTTTCGAGTACCTCATTTTTAGAGGAAAAAGAACTATCTAGGGGACCAGACCTTCAAAATTTGGAAAAAAAAAATCATCGTGTTATAAGAAACACCCTAACGACAGCCTTGATATTCAAGTCATAAGTATGGCAATGCAACGAGATAAACTCAATTTCCCTATCCCTTGGAATTGAAAAATTGTAAAAATATTTTCTTCAACTTCATCTAAGTCTTTTTGAATTGATTTGTTTAACCCTTCCCCCTCCTCCTTCCATTCCCATGGAATCATCGACATGTACCTAGTACCCACTTCTTGGAAAAACAAGCAATCATCATTTCATATTTTTGTATAAGGCCATCAAACACACCTCATGACTACAGCTCCCTTACTAACAATACCCAATATGGAAATTCCTTCTCGCCAAAGTGGATTCGCGAATTACATCCATTATTCGTCGTCCATCGTGCATCCATCGCTCACACAACGATCAGAACCAGGCATAACGTAAAAATAAACAGGTAGAAAAAAATCATGCGCGATATTCTAAAAAAGAAAAATACTGCACGACGAAATAGCGCGAGAATGAGAAAAAAAATCCAGCAACAATGAAATAAAATAATGGAAAAAAATATCAACAAGACGAGACGTGGAAGTGGTCGAAGAAAATGCGGAAGCGAACTTTAAACGGAGAGAATTTATAAAAGCAGAAGCGCGGCATCGAGCATCGGCAATCCGGGTGGGTGACAAGGAGGAAGAGGAAGAGGAGCACCGGTATAAGACGTACAAGAAGACGAAGAGGATTGTGATGCGAGCGACCCAGTGTAGCCAGCAGACCGCGAGCTGAGGAGTAATAACCTGAATACTAGGTCACAGTGACGTTGGGACGTCGACCCCATGTCGTGTGTGAGCAAAGCCAGAGCAAGCATCGTGTACGAGTACCAAGTGCCATGTACAACGCACAACACTACCAGCATAGCCACTGGGACAGCACAGTGACGTCACGACGATGAGCCGAGATTTTCTCGCTGTGACGTCATTTGACCATCGTCGTGCATTATTGGTCAAGTGAACGAGGCGGCGCGGCGCGACGGGCGTCGGCGTGCGGCAACCACAATGTAACGAGGAGCGCGGATTGCCTTTTGTATGTTCTGCCGATGATCTGCGTTGGACATTTGACCAAGAGAAAGATGTGTTTTGCAATGGTGGCGGAGGAGGAGGTGGAGGTGGTTGTGTTATGGACATCGTATGAACTGTGATAAGTTCAAACCTAGACTTCATGAGGTATACTGGTCACTAGAATTATTATGTATTTACATTAAACTAGTGCTGTTGCTGTTGGAAAACGCTCACAAAAATTGGTAGAAGTACTACAGAGCTGATCACAGATGATCCAGTGAGTGACGCCATTGCTAAAAAATTCTGCAAAATTTTCAAAGAATTCATATGTATGCAGGGTTAGGAGATCCTCTAGGGGCTCGGGGCTCTAGACTGTGGGATTTCATGGACTGCTCAGTTTTCAAAACAATGAAGAATTTCAAGAAAGAAACTGATTAAAGATTGCAACTCTACTCTCTCATTTTGAATCATTGAAAAGTCATCACTGATAAATAGTCAGAATTGCAGCACAGGAAAAATCAGTAAAATTCTTCGATTTTCAGCAGATTTTCACTGATTTTTCAAAAAAGTCACTGATTGTTCGGTGAATTTTACTGTTTTTTCAGCAAATTTTAAAGATTTTACCGACTCTTCAGTGAATTTTTACTGATTTTTCAATAATTTTTTTCACTGTTTGCTTTCAGTGAAATTTTTTCAATGATTTATTACTGTGCTGCAATTCCAACTGTTTCCAGTGATTTTCGATAATTTTCACTGATTTATAAATGAGAGAGTAGAGTATGGAACTAGTCAAATTTTTTTGGATTCTGGGAAGCTGAAGCTATTTTAGAACCTGGAGCAATAGAATTTCTAAATTGGTTAGTTTCTAGAACCATTTCCACCTCTGAGATCTAAATATTATTCTATGATGAAGGAACAAAAGGAAATTACTCTGAAATCTGGAACTATATTTCACTTGAATCAAAAGAGGTATTCTAAAAGCTAAAATAATGAAACCTCAGCACCAGGCATTTCTAGAACTACATTCAACATTGGTATCTAGTTAGATTCTCTGATAGAGTCTGATTGCAGAGCCATGGTCTTACTTTTCTGATTTCAGTGAGGTATTATTGATTCAATATGTGAAGCCATAAATCTCACAGTTTCAGGTAACATGATTTCCTTATTTAAATTGATGTCATTCTATTCAGAGAAGTCCAAATTTTCTGATTCAAGAAATCACAAGAATTTCTCCAAAACTAGAACTCAGGCTATTTAAGAGCCCTTCATCAAAACTACACTTATTGCACAGATTCTCTAATTGAATAATCATGCTCTGAACCAATTCAAAAACATTTCAAAACAAAGCATTAGAATTTAAAAAATCTAGAATTAAATTTTTTTCCAACTTGCAAAGCTGCTACCCTGCCATCGACTTTCTTCATGATCAGAGCCCCATACCCGCGCTTTAACCCGACCCCTACCCTATTTTTTTGTAGTTTTCCCCCCAGAGGCTTTCCTCCCCAGGGAGCTTCGCTCCCCGTGGGAGGAAAGAGGAAAACTTGGCTGATTGAATCAAAAGTATGACATTTACAAGGCATTGAAAGTGAAGAGTAAAGATGCTGCAATATTTGGACGATACAAAAGCTTCAAATTATCAATACATTTACCAAATTTTCATCAATATTAGGAAAACCTCACCAATTTGAAGCAGTAAAATCGCCAAATTATTCAATAAATTCGAGTCAAAATTACAATTATGACATTGGCAAGGTGTTGATAGAGGAGATGAAGGATGCTGAGGAATTTAGAGGATAGGAAAGCATTATATTGTCTATGCATTTTTCAAATCTTCATCAATTTTGACAAAAAATTGACAATTTTGAGTAGTAAAATCGCCAAACTGATGAATTATCTCATTCGGAAGATACAAAAGCTTCAAATTATCAATACATTTACCAAATTTTTCATCAATATTAGGAAAAACGCACCAATTTGGAGCAGTAAAATCGTCAAATTATTCAATAAATTCAAGAAGAAAAATTTTTTTCGGCGATTATTTATCTACATTTATTCTTTCCCCCTTTCCCTCCCCTATGCAGAAAATATTTTTTTCATAAAATCGAGAATATCGAAAGTAGTTTTACCAACCTCCGATTCCAACTTGAGATTTTATCGTCACTCCTGACCTGGGTGCTAGTACCGGCTCATAAAGAATTGAAGCGATGGCATCTCAGTGGGCAGGCGGGAGGCGGGCGGAGTGTGAATAAATTGCTGCGCCCGTCCTGACTTTAAAAAAGTCGACCGAATCAGTATTTTCATACTACTTACACATACTTTTCCAATACGTATGTGCCTTTTTCTCAGGAACGACTGTATCCCACGTCTTCTGCTAAGTAATTGAGAAAAATGAACATAATGATATACGTAAAAAAAAACCTGATTTCATACCCCCCTAAATTGCCTAAATTCGTAATTGGACTTGGGAAATTTGAGAAACAAAAAAATCCCCCTGGAGGAAGATGCGCAAAAAATTGACAGAGGTGTAATTCAGGGCGAGGGAGATATTGAAAACTAGAAGAATTTTCTCAGGAGGGGAAAACGAGCAAGATTTGAAAAGTAACAAAAATTTTTCCACGGGTGGAGATGGGAAGAATTCCCAAAGTAATAAAATCTGCACTCCAAGAGAAATTCGAGGAATCAAAATCCGCCTTGGAATGAAAACGAGAAAAATCCTGCCTTCAAGGAGTACAAACAAACAAAATTTGAATCTAATAGAATTTTGAATGGGGGAGGGTACTCTCTAAATCTGAATCATTCAAAAATGCCAAAATTGACTGATGAAACAGTACAGGTTATGTCACTGATTATCAGTCAAATTCCACTGATTCCCCAGTTAATCAGTGACATTTTACTGCCAATCAGTGAAAAATTACCGATTCAATCAGTGAATTTTCATTATTGAATCAGTAAAAATTAATTCACCGATTGAAGTCAGTCAAAATTTACTGATTCAATCAGTGAATTTTCATTGTTGAATCAACAAAAATAAAAATTCACTGATTGAATCAATAATTAATTACTGATTCAAACAGTGAATTTTTATTTTTTACTGATTCAATAATAAAATTCACTGATTGAATCAGTAAATTTTTTTACTGATTTCTACGGTGACATGATTCCGGCTTTTTAATCAGTCAATTTTGACTGATTCAGATTTAGAGAGTATACAAGAATACAAGATATCTGAGCAATCGAAATGTGGTCCTGCAGGTAGGCGCGGGAGAAATTTAAAATTAGGTAATAAAATTAGAGATACTTTCTTAATTTGAATCAGTCAAAATCTGAAGATTGACTGTAGTGGGATCGGAAGGTAGGGTACAATGGGTGCATTGCACCCCCTCCCTTAATTGCTTCAGATAGGGATTTTCAAAGCATTAAAACATGAAAATAGACCTTTTTTGGGCATTGAACACCCAATTTCATTCAAAGCTTCGCTCGGGCATGAACAAAATCAAACAGTAAAATAAAGGTTTCTTTTTACCTCCTCCCCAGAAAATCCTTCTGTAACTGCACATTTTTATGCTCACTTTGCACCCTCCCAAAAAAATCTTCCGACGCCACTGATTGACTGATTGAAAAAGAACAGAATTGTGTCACTGATTGATAGTGAAATTCCACTGATTCCACTGCTGATAAATGAAATTAGACTGCCAATCAGTGAAAAATTACTGATTCAATTATTGAATTTTCATTCTTGAATCAGTAATTTTTTCCTCAACTACTGAAATGAATCAGTAAAAATTTTAATTTACTGGCTGAATCACTAATTTGAATCAGTCAAAATTTCAATTTATTGATTCATTTCAGTAGTTAAGGAAAAAATTACTGATTCAAAAATGAAAATTTACAAATTGAATCAGTAAATTTTTCACTGATTTCTACAGTGACTCAATTTTGTCTATTTCATCAGTCAATTTTGACTGATTCAAATCAAGAGAGTAAGAGAAAAATTGGTAATAAATAAAATTCGCCTTGGAGGGGAAGGAGAGTTTCAACAGTTTTCTTAACCACACAGAACTTGTTAGACACCTTACCATAGCAAAGTCAATGAATTTCTCCAAGGTCTTATCAAATCATGAAACCAAAAGTAATCTCCTAATTTAGAGACCTGCTCTCTAATTTTTGAATCAGTGAAATTTATCAAAAAACACTGAAAAACAGCCAGAATTGCAGCACAGTAATAAATCAGTGAAAAAATTTCACTGAAAGCAAGTAAGTGAAAGAAAATCATTGAAAATCACTGAAAATTCACTGAAAAATCTGTGATATTTTTTGAATAATTAGTAAAAAAAATCACTGAAAATCCGTGTATTTCACTGATTTTTCCTGTGCTGCAATTCTGACTGATTATCAGTGACTTTTCACTGATTCGTAATGAGAGAGTGGACTGAAAAACTGGAATAAATTTTTTTTATTCAAAACCCTTGAATCCATAACCGTCGGTATTTTTTCTTTTCAAAAATTGCCAATAGGTAATGAGGCTTTTTGCTCAAATATTTCAAAATTCTGTCATCTTTCATGATTTTTTTTCAATCATGCAATTTTTGCAAAACTTTACCAAAACCTGCAAAATATTCTACATCCCTCTAAACCTACCAAAATCATGCTCTCCGGTCAAAAACAACCCTTTAAAAAAACTGACATCCCAAATACAACTCTTCCATCACTCACCGCCTTTACCAAATCAGTCATCCAGCTCATAATGCCAGCCCAAATGACCAATTCAAAAGCCAATACCACCTAACGCGTAACGAGAACGTGTTAAAAGGTTTTGAAAAATCTTTTAAGAAAGCATTATACAAATTCGTATGTCGTCTGCTATACGCATCTCGCGTATAGGTAAATAGCGAATAATAACTTTGTTTGTCCGAAAAAGAAAAAGGTTTTCATTCATTGACAAAGACACGTATACCTAGCTATATTGTACAGGCTATCACTACTATACGTATACCTAAACCTATATTATTCGTACTCGTACACTGAGTACGTTTGTACTTTTATCAGATAAGCCATCTGCCTTAGGTTTTGCCGCATGCCGCCAACCCACTAATGCCCCATCCTATCGGTAGGTTAATTCTTTTATACGTGGGTACTTTTACTTTATACTCTTACTGTTAATGTAGTGCTGTTTCGCGAGCACTTGAATCACTTCACGCCTTTCATCACTTAACCTTCAAATTATACTCGTAGCTTGGTGATTCCAAGTATGTATCATTCTTGCTATGGCAGGAGCTTCATTAAGCTCGAATGCCACCCCATATCCCTCTTTCTGATTAAGTAGGTACTTGAATGACCATGTCAAGGGCCAATCACTCCTTCACATTAAACTAATGGATTATTAGTTTTTTTCATAAAATTAATCGACTTCTTGAAAGTATCTCCGAATAAATTATCCGAAAAATGTAAATTACTTGGCCTGCGAATGTCGAGAAAAAAATAAAGAGAATTTTTTGCTACTTAATTGCTGTTGTTTTTACCGAAAAAATTCAAAATATCCAATACTTATTCTGCAGTGAAAAAAAAATTCCAACACCTAAAAAAATTTCCAATCAGAAAAATAACCATAAAATTAACGAATAAAATAAAAATCTTCGAGTTAGGCAATGAAGAAAAAAACCCAATTTTTTACTGATTTAAGTAAAAAACTATATCGAAAGAACGTGAAATTATAGGTAAATTTTGATGGACAAATTATCTAAGTAAAAAAATTGGTGTTTTTTTCTCTTTTTAATACTCGAGATTTTTCTCCGATTTTCTGAAATTTATTACACGCTACAATCTTGTTATCTCTCCCAATTCCATTAAACATTATTTTTCACCAACTAATAAATTCAGTAGATGACCCACCCTATCTTAATCGCATCGCATTTTACCTCGAATTTACAAATTCATTAAGCATCGAACTCATCACAAGGGTCTCGAATACCATTGAAAATGCGCCATTTACCTACGTATTCGTTCAAGATACCGCTCTCGACTACTCGTTTCGAAATAAATAAAAAATAAAATAATAGTAATAACGATGATAATACAAAAAACACCATCTGCGATAATTTACCTCCGACGATCTTTACTCCACGAACTGTTGGTAGATACATGATCGAGAACGAGAGAGAAAAGAAAGAGAAAAACGAATTCCCATCACTTTTTTTCAAAGTGAGAAAGGGAACGCGGAAGTCTGCAGTTTTGTTCTCAGGGCAAAAGTTATATACTAGGTGGTGCAAAATTACCCTCTAGAGGATTGAAAAAATGGGAGTGATCGTTTTGCTACCTTTTTTTTGAAAATTGAATGAAGGGAGGGTAGCAGAAAAGTTTTTCTGATCCTCAAAAAAAATTCACCCCCACTCCACATTTATCCCTCCCCATCAACTTTTAAAATCTATGTTGAAAAAATTCTGAAAAGTTGAAAAAAAAATCCTAGAATAATTTTAATATATGAGGTCTTCTATGTTGACCCTTTTTTATAATAGAAGACCTCATAATTATGTAGATGGTTAGGACCAAAAATATCACTGGTGATGATTTTTGACTCCGCAGGGGGGGGAGGAGGAGGTTAAAATTGAAATTTTAAAAATAGAGGTTCAATTTAGTTCAAAAAATAAGGAAAAATTATTTTTGAGCAAATTACTCACTAAAACTTTTGGTGGTAATATTTCACCCCTGCCTCTTATTGGGGGGGGGGGGGTGTCGAAAATTGCAACTTTTTGTGTTTTTCACTTTTTTTAATACTTGAAGAAAAATTATTTTCGGAGAAATTTTCATCCAAAAAGCACTTTCCTTTCCCTCTTTTGAAGGGTACTCAAAATATACCATTATGAAGTGCCTATTGCCTGAAAAATCGCTAGATTGAAAATTCACAATTTTTCGGGCTGAAAATTTAAAATTTTTTCACAAATCAAAATGTACCCATCTTTCTCTTCTTCCTCCTTCCCTTTCTCCTCCCTCGACACCTCCTCCTCCTCCAAAAAACACCTGCTTTCAATCGATGAATTTTATGAACGTTTATAATTTTTCTGGCTTGCTCCAATAAATGGAAAATCCACGAGACGGAAAGGAATTCACAAAGAAGGAAAAAGTTTATAAAAGAAATTTTAAAAATCGAAAATTTTGCCAACAATAAGATAGTATTGTATTGTACTTTAATTTATTGAGTTCAATGGAAACGAGGGCGAACATTTCTACAAAAAAAGAACCAAAAATTAAAATTTCAATTAAAAGGAAAGAAAAAATGTCAGACTCATTTCAAAATTTTAGCTAAAATTCGTACCTTTCTCATACTTTCTTCGTACTTTGGATTCACTTAATGAAATTCGTACTTTTTCCGGATTTTTGTACTTTTCAAACCCAGTAAACACTTTGTATTTTCAGTGTTTTTTTTTGTAATTTTTGAAATTATTGAAAAATAATTACATTGAGAGGCCAAATAGGCAAAATATTGGTTTCGCTTTATGAGATCGTTTGGGGATAATTTTATGTTTCCCCCATTATTCGGAGTCTAAAACAAGATTTGGAAAACGGAAAATTTTTCGGTTTTCGTTTTTAATAATGTTTTCTTTCATTTTTGAACTTTTTTTTTTGAAAGTCGAAATGCGAATACTACCTATCAAATATAACGATGAAAAGTCGAAAAATTTATCAAAAGTGCAAGGAAATGAGCAAAATGCCATGGTTTTTAATGATTTTCTGTATAAATTGGAATAAAAAATGAACAGTTCTCATTTCTTCAAGTTATGATCCCATAAAAAAAAAGAAAAAAAAGACAGGTTCATTTTTCATGTTTCTCCTTTTTCTATAAAACCGCAGTTCTTCTTGTTGATTGAAAAATCCAATTTCTTCAAGATTCTCCTTATAAGTTGAATTATAACTACTAATTCGCTTGATTTTTGAAAGTTAAAATCTAGAAATCTCAAGCTTTTTGTACCCTAAATATTTAATTTAAAAAATTTATACCCCATCATTCCACCACAGGTGTGTGTAGATTCGAAAATCAATTAAAATCACTTTTTCGCTATCAAAATGACAAACAAAAAATTGAAAACGAAAAAAAAAATGAAAAAATAGGTTTTTTAGTTAAACGTTATTTTAAAAATTTTGTTTTCGTTTTTTAATTTTTGTAAATGTTGGAAAAATAATGATCTTTTTCGTTTTTATTTTTGTTTTCATAAAGTTTTCCAAAATCTGGTCTGAAATATCGCTCCTACTCTCTCATTCTGAATCAGTGAAAAGTCACTGATGAATAGTCAGAATTGCAGCACAGGAAAAATCAACAAAATTCGCTGATTATTCAGCAAATTTCATAAATTTCACTGATTTTTCAGTGATTTTTATCACTGATTTGTTTTCAGTAAAAAAAAATTCACAGATTTTCTCCTGTGCTGCAATTCTGACTGTTTATCAGTGACTTTCGATAACTTTCACTGATTTATAATTGAGAGAGTAATGATATTTTGGAACCCTAGCAGTCCTCAAGTCACAAATGGTTCAAAATCAAGGAAAAAATCCGCAAATCTACAAAATAATTCTCGTACGACTTCACCTCATCCATATGAATACTCTCACGCTCGATCTCGGATTTTTTTTCAACATCCCTTTATAAAAATACTTCTTTTTTCGATTAAAAAAAGAAGAAGGAAAAAAATAGAAGAAGGTTGGTATAATATTACTATATTTTTGTTCGTGCGAATAGATAATAATCGTTCAATATTGGAGAGGGTGAATATACTTTTGCCTCCCTCGGTTTCTTTTTTTTTCATTCTTTTCGAATCATTATACGGATTTCTTGTTCTTCTCGCTTATGTACTCGACGTATAGTATAGATCTTTTGTGGATGAATTTTTTTCTTATACCTGTTTCGTCTGTCATGTATTCTGCCGTTGTTTAATCTTTTATCTGATTATCACCCACGTTTTTGTGCATGTCTAGACGCTCGGGGTAACAATTTGCACATTAATCAAGCCAAAAGGTATCATTTAACCCTTTTTTTCCGTGTTTGAAATTTCGTCTGGTATGAGATCACCGCTGAGATTATATTTTGTAATATTTTTATACCTCTGAGCTGGATTTCGGCAATTAGGCTTTTGCGCGAAACCGTCATGTCATGTCTTCGTACTCGTATCACCATCTGTATCTTTTCTAGCTTCGGCTCTAACACTTGTGGAAATTTAAAGATGAAAATTTCCATCGGCCAGCCAAATGTCCACATCGAGACGCAACAGCTGGAAAATTTTCCGATTCCAGGTGCGGCTGGACATGCGTTCCGAGGCACGATACAAATTAAGACAAGCGCGGTCAATCGACCAAGTCGAAGGCGCGAGCAACGCAACAAATAAGGCGCCTCCCGCTGAGCGAATCGGCCCCTGCAGTATTGTTGCGGTGGTTGGTAGTTGGTCAACAAATGCGACCGAACACACGCGGCTGTCCGGTGACCGCAAATCGCCGCGACGATGACCACTGTTCATTAATTGTTTGCATCTTGGAAGAAAAATTCAATAGAGCGGTAAATGTCGTGTGTATGAATTGAAAATTGCTCACGCACCTTGCGCCAGCTGCGTATAAGGCGCTAGTGGCCACGGCGGTGGCGTTTAATCGACATACGAGAGGTTGTTTTCAAAATGTCGTTAATCACGCACGCGCGAGCCCCGGCGTAAACGTAATTACCGGCTCAATACGATGGTACGGTGGTTTTTTCCATGGCCCAGAGTGTTTTTGGTAAACATATCGAAAATCGTGAACGTTTGGATGATCGATCGAAAAATTATGGGGTTAGATTCGGCTAAAGGTGCGAGGATGTGGTGGATATTGGATAAGTCGAGCCAGGGGCAGCCTGCGTCGTGAAAGAAATGAAGCTTGATGATTTCTATTTTCCAATACGACTTGTAGATGGAGACTGGACTAGTTGATAATATTTTTTTGAGAGGAAAAAAAATAAGAAACAACTGAAGAATCGGATTTGTGGTAAATACCGACAAGGGAACTTCATCATGAGGCATTCGCCAATTTTCATGAAATTTTGATACACTGCACCTAACTACCTATACCAAAAACCTTCAGGACCAAAAATTTCAAAATCTAATTCTCATTGTTCGAGTTTTGGAAAATTTTCAAAATGACGTTCCAGGCATTAATTCAAAATTGAATCGATTTTTTCGCCGCGTGAGATTCTCCTACATTTTGAGCAACAAACGAAATTTTGTGAAATTTTGTGAAATTTTGAGCCAAAAAAGGACAGTTTTTTTTTTAAAAAAAAGAACAAAAAAAATTAGGAATAAAGTTTTTACCTGAAAAAAAAAGATTTAGGTACAATCAATTTTAGAAAAAAATTAAGCTAATTGTAAAAAAATACAATTTCAAAAAATTCATACAAAATTCAATTTCTTACCCCCTTTTTTAGAAGAAAAAAAAATTATTCGACAAAAAAATTACTTTAGGATAAAAACAAGAGTTTTAAATTAAATTAAAAGATTTGTGCTAAGATTCCAAAACATCATCAATTTTCATATGTTGAATCTCAAAAAAATTAAATTCCTCAACAAAAAAATTAAAAATAAACAAAACTAATCTTAAACGTGGAATTCAACTGAAAAAGTCGACAAATATAAATTTAATAATAAAATTTGGGCGATTGGAAAAATACGTTAGTCTTATGTTGAGAATTGAAAATTATTTTAGGAACCTATAAATAATTTTTGTTTCAAATCTCAATCAAAATTGAAATTTTGAAAAAATAGTCAATTTGAGAAAAAGATCCGCAGAAAAAATTCGGCGAGTTATCAAAAAAAAATTTCAATTTCAGACAAGAACAAAAATTTCAATCGAAATTGAAATTCAAAAGAACTTATCAATTTAAACGAACTCTCCAGAGACAAAATTTAGCTATTTTTCAATAAAAATTCTGAAATTCAGATCAAGACAAGAAAATGAATTCAACCAAATTTTTCGCAAATAAAATACCTACAATCAATTTTCAATGATAATTCTAAAACTCAATAAAAGCCTGGAATAAGAATTTCTAAAAATTCCAAGGAAATAAACAATTCAGCAAAAATGACCGCAAACAAAATACACCCAATTTTTATTAACAATTCTGAAATTCAGTTCAAGGTAAGAATAAGAATTTTAAAGAAAATAAAAGTTCCAAAAAATTGACAATTCAACCAAATTTTTTGCAAATAAAATACAGTCAATTTTCATTGAAAATTCTAAACTCAAATAAAAGCCTGGAATACGAATTTGTAAAAATTCCAAGAAAATAAATAATTCAGCAAAAATGACCGCAAACAAAATACACCCAATTTTCATTAAAAATTCTGAAATTCAGTTCAAGGTAAGAATAAGAATTTTAAATAAAATAAAAATTCCGTAAAATTTACAATCTGGCAAAAACTTTGGCAAACAAAATTCAGCCAGGTTTTAATAGAGAAAAATTCTAATTCTAAAATTTAATTCAAGGCAGTAATACAGGGTAACTAAAAGATTTTTTCTAGAAAAATCACCCCCCCCCCCCTCCCATAAGAAAAATCAACAAGATCAAAATTTCAGAAATATTTTCAAATTAGAAGAATGCTAATTCATAAAAAAAATTCAGTGTTTATCAAAAATAAAAAATTTTGTGTTAATTTTCCAAAAATATTTCGCAACTTCAGGGATTTTTCATTTTTTCACAACTTTTTCTTGGAATTTCGACTGATTTCACTACTTTTACTTACCCATTTTAAAATATAACTCCTTTTTCACTACTTTCACTACCTGTTAGATATCATGCAATAAAAATTTTAATTCCAAAGAATTGACAATTTGATAGACAATCTTCAAAAAAAATTTAGTTGATGTTCAAACAAATTCTGAAATTCAATCGTAGACCAAGAATAAGAATTTTTGCCAAAATAAAAGTTTCTAGAAAAAAAGCAATTTGACGAAAAATTTCGAATTTGCCATTTACCAAAAACTCTTCAAAAACAAACTTTAGCTAATTTTCAATAAAAATTGTGAAATTCAATTCAATGCCAAAAATAGGGATTTCGGCAAAATTAAGTTCCAAAGAATTAGATATTTTATTTGACAAAAATAACTTTTATAAAAATTCAATAAAAATCCTAAAATTTATTTCTGGGCAAGAAAAATAATTTTTAACAAAATTAAAAATTCGAGGAAATTTGACATTTCTGCAATAATCTTTACATACAAAATTCAGATAATTTTCAATAAAAATTCTACCAATTTATAGAAGTGAGAAAAAATAGAAAGTTGAAAATTAAACTAATCAGTAACGGAATCTTCAAAGAAATTAATTTCTAAAAAATGAAATTAAAAAAAATCAATTTGATGAGAAATTCATCAAAAACTTCTCAACAAACAAATATGAAATCGCGATTTCACCAAAATCTGTCAGAATTTGCAACAAAAAAAGTACTTTTTACGTTTATCAAAGGATGAAATCCGCAAAGGGAAAAAGGGCATTCTCATACAACAACCCCAGCATCTCCAAGCAGAACAAATTAGCAGGAAGGCAATAGACTACCTAAACCCTATTTACATACACTTATTTACGCATATGGTTAGATACATGGTTAGTTTTCAATGGATTGGATTTTTTTTTTTATCAAGGGGGAAATACCATTTAACCTACGCATAACAAGCATTTCCTCATACTCACACACCGCGTACTTACACTCGCCAAGTTGGGGGTGGGAATTGAATATTGAACGGTATCGACGAGTACCATTTCGTATGTACGATTTTTTTTCCATCAATATTTACCGAATATGGAAGAGCTAGTTGTGTAGGGATATAAAAGCCAAATAATCATCACACACTCATCGAGCCCTTCAGATGTTTTCTCATGCGAATGTTAATACGATTTAGATTTTTTAGATGAACCCTCGCAGGTGATTGGTATAACTATAAGCCGAATATAGCCTAATTTTGTACCTATGTAAAAAAAATAATAAAGAGGAAAAAAATTCCCACCCTAAACGTAGTTTATTCCGCGTTCCGCGATCAAATTATTAATACTTATAATAATAATGATGAAATATAATAATGAATGAATTTTTCATCATCGGCATCGATTAGGCCGACGCTGCACCTTCGCTAAACGCTACACGTAGGCATTTTATCTATTTTACAAAATGTTGGTAAAATAAATTAAACAGCTGCTGCCGTCAATTACGAATCGCTTGCGAAGATTAATAGGCGATGTATTTTTTGAAAATGAATCGAATGGTGTAAGAAGGAAAGTGTTTTCACTTATTTGGTTCATTTCAAGTGAAATAAATCAGTAAAAATTCAATTTCGTATAGACTTATAGTGACAGTTACACGTTTCAAGGGAGAAATTCAAATGGGTCCATTTTCAAAAATAAAACATTAAATAAACCCAAGTAAAAATTTTTTAAACACAATAATATTTATATCAATTTAAATAAAAAATAAAAATGAAAACTGTTTCAAAACGAATTTTCTCTAAAAACGTTTCCTTAAATTTTTCAAAACAATTGGTTTCAATTTTATTACGTCTGATAAAAGAATTTTTTTAAAGAAAAAATTTCATTTTAGTTTTGTGTGGTGTAAGTAACAATTTTGTACGTCTTGATATTCCTTAAAAATATCTCTGCCTGAGAAAGAAATCATGCATTTTTCAATTATCTTCAGCTCAACTTTCGTTTTTTTTTTTTTTGATAAGTAACTGTTTCAAAAAAAAAAAAAAAAAATACAAACTGTATGCATTTAAAAAATAAATAGGTACTTAGAAAAAAAAACGCCAAAAAAAGAAAGAAAAAAATATTTTTCCAGAAAGAAACCTAAAATGAATCAAACCACCTTTAGAAACAAAAACGAAAAAACCGAACAAGACATTTTTAGAAAAATCTCGTAAGAAAATAAAACAACAAAACAATCAAACAATATTCTAAAAAATCCCAAACCGAGCCAAATCATTAAAAAAAATCTACAACATCCAAAATATGTTTTTTAAAAACTATTTTCAAACCACAATTAAAAAAATTAAACAATCTAAAAAAAATCCAAACCATTTTCAAAAGGGAAAAATACAAAACATAACTACGTATCTTTAGAAAAACACCATAAAAATCCATAAAAAATCATTTCGAAAAAAACAGATGAAAAAAAACATTTTTCAGAAAAAACGACCAAAAAAAAGACATTAAAGAATACCAGAGTCCAAAAAACAACCAGTTCCAAAAATAAAATAACACAACATTTTCAGAAGAAAAATAACGTAACAAAACCATAAAAACAAATTATGTTAGGGAAACCCCAAAAGAATTAACAATACTGAATACTTTGAACTCTTGACATTTTTTTTTTCTTTTTTTTTTGAAGAAACCCCGGGTCTTTAGAAGCCAGAGGCTAAAAACTAAAATCCAAAATCCAGAAGAGGCTGATTTTTTTCTTCATTTTCGTATAAAAATTTAAAAAAAAATTTGAGAAAATTTCTGTCCAAACGGTTTTACTGCATGTCTATTGACCCTAAAAATTCCATTGATAAAATTTTGTGGCCTTTCATTCCATTTCTCAAAAAAAATTTCAAATCATTACCTTTTCTGATTTTCCTGAGAAAATTAGGGAGGACTGCCCATTTTAGGGAAATTTTTTATTAAAATGGTCTCTATTCAAATACTTTCATTCGAAGATGCCGTTCATAGACACCCAAAGAAATATTTCTTCATATAAAATGTTTAAAAAAGTATATTTTTTCCTCTTCAAACAACATTTTTCAAAAAAATTTGCCCTCGTTTCGCTGGGGCAGTATTTTAATCTACTTTTTGAATTAACATATTACTCTTTGAATCAGAATTGGTCTATAATATGATGAAATTCAGCCTTTTTGAATCAGTAAAACAAATTTCACTGAAAATCGATAATTTTTTTCTCATCGTGCAGTCAAAAATCACTGATTTTTCAGTTAGTTCCCAATTAATCAAACAAAAATGAGTAAGCAATTTTGATTGAAAGATCAGAGAAAATCACTGAATTTTATAGTTATGTAAATTTATTTCACTGATTCAAAATGGCAGAACTTTATCAAATTTGACTGATTCAGATTCAGACTGTCGGTATAATTGATTGCTTGTTCCAAAACATGCATCATCCATCTACTGAAAATACTTTGATTAGGTACTCAATTTTTTCATTGATTTTTGACTCCCCCCCCCCATTTTTTCTCGAATTTTTAGCACCTGCCTTACATAATTTTTGGGTGCGCTCAGTGGTGCCGAGAACTCTCTTAAGCATTTGAAGATCCCCCCCCATCGCCATCTCATTTTCCCATCTCTTCTCCCTCCTTTCGTAAAATTCGTCATTTCTTTTCAAACCAAGGTTAGAAAGGATTCGAATCCAGAAATGGATTCGAAAAAAATGAATCGAATTCACTATGCGAAACTGGATTCGTTTCATTGATTCGAATCCAAAAAATAATACGGATTCGTAAAATGGAAAGGATTCAAAACTTGATAGGATTTTTTTCGTTTTTTTTTTCTGCTGTGAATCGTCTACGTAATATTCTATACTTTGCCATCAGGGTGTCTACCGGTCGCGAAATTGACCCAAAATTCATCAAAAGTCGCGAATTTTTCCGAAATTACTTCCATTTTTTTCGCCTTTTACAAAACAGAAAAAGTAAAGAAATTTTACCTTTTTGAACATTTTTTCTAAAAATTTTCGCCCTCGCTTCGCTCAGGTTCATAAATTTTAGAAACCCATTCTTAAATTATATACCTCTTCGTCCTCTTCCCTTCTATTTCAGACAATTGAATATTTTGAAGCGGAAAAATATGTTGTTGTGGAAGACTAAGTAGCGATCAAGATTGGGAATTTCAAAGGTAATATTGTGTCCATTGTCAGGAAAATCTAAAATAATTGGAGAATTTTGAAATTTTTCAAGGGATGTTTTAAAGGAGAAAACCATTTGGAAATATGTCTTTTTTTGCTGTTTTTTAAATAAATTCTTCGAAAAAATTTCGCACCTGCTTCGCTCGGGCCAAATCTGCTAATATTTCAGACTTTCCATGAATTTATTTCTCAATAATCATTTAACAATTTTATCCGTTCTAACATGATTTTTCGTAAAATTTTCACCCTCGCTTCGCTCGGGGCAGTAACTACTTCTCTTCTTTACCATAAAATAACTCACTTTTGGAAAATTTTTGTGAAAAATTGTCTTTTTTCAAAATTAAAGACGTATTTTCTTCCTGTATAAACTTTTTTCTATAATAAATTTGATCTCGTTGATTTTTTGGTGGTGGGGGGGGGGTGTCAAATTGAGAAGTAGATACTAGATACCTTAAAAAAAGGTCGCGAAATTTGATTTTTAAAAATTGGTAGACACTCTGTTTGCCATGCCAAGGATGTTGCCCATGCCTCCTCCTCCCATTCGAAAATTTCATATTTCAACATCAGTCATGTTCCATTTAAAATTCATACCTGTTCGAAGATTTATCCCGCAAAATGATGGATTCGAAATCTGATTCGAATTACGAAAACGCGAAATATATTCGAATCCAGATTTGAATTTTAAAAAAAAACGTAATGATTCGCGAATTCGGATTCGAATCTAATTTTAGTTGGATTCGTTCTAATCTTGGTTCAAACAATCGAATTTTTCTTTCATCGCGGTTTTAAAAAATTGATGAAATTTTCTACTTGATCCGAGCAAAGCAAGGGGGGAAATTTTCAAGAAAACGTATATTAATAAAAGCAAAAATAATTATTTCTATTGAACAATCAACCAGTCATTTTCACTTGAGGGTATTTTCTCACTCCCCCCCAAAAAAAAATACTTTCAAGGAATCTTCTTTAAGGAATTAGGTTTCTAGATATCCCTGGATGCGCTTATGATACTGTTGAAAGGATTTTTCATTTTTATTCCATTTTCAAGGTGCAAATGAGTTTTCTTTTTTTGTATTTTTTGATTTTGCTGTAAAAAATTTTTCAAAATCTTTTTTTAGAAAATTTCTATCAAAATGATATTCCTTTAATTAAATAAAAAAAATTTACCCTTGAATATCATTGGCTGTAATTTTTCACCGGTTATCTCCCTCCTCAGATAATATTCAAAAAATCAAGAAACATTTCACACATTTAATGATAAATTTAAAACACCCTCGTATTAGAAGCCTGATGACAATTTCTATCAAATTTCCCACACATCGAATCAACACTTGCTCCATATCCAAACAAAATCTTATTCAAACATCAATATCAATATCAAACCAGCTACCAAATTACGTAACATTCACACAAATATCTTAATGAACTCCACCGCCGAATCCCACACGGTACATTTCATTGATGATTTGATTTTCTACGCTTTACAATCCCTTAAATTAACGTATACGAGTAAATTCGGGTAGCCGCCGCCGCCGGTAGTCATAAATCATCTGCAGGTCTCGGAGTACCCGAGTGAAATTTCAACAGTCGCCAATGCGGGGCACTTTTCGACGACAATTCTCCATCAATCTAGCCTATAAGTATACATCCGTAATACACAAATGGATATTAATTCAGTCGCACGTAAACGTCGAGGTGCAAAAGACACGACGACGGAAGGGAGCAAAATGGAGGAAAAGATGGTCGGCAATCGACAAAGCTTTATTTAATAATAATCTGGCGCTATTTCCGCTTCGCGTGGTGCTAGACAAAAGTACCCTTCGATATTGGTATTTTTCGAAACGTTCGTAATTAAAAGGTTCCAACTTGGAGTTCCCGATTCCCAAAAATACCGGAAGGCTGATTGGTCCATCCTGTACTCGAATGATTTATTTAGCCCCGAGTGGTATTATCAAGTACCGTTATACCGTGTACCTTGCCCCACCTCTGTGTGTATTATAAGTATATACGTGTATCGTACAGTCTACCTGTCTGCAACTGACGCATCTCCCTTTACTATATCCCCTTCTTCCGTGTGTACTCGGTACGTATATGGGTAAAAAAAAAATGCATCTACCGAAACCAAACAACGAAATAAGAGCAAATATAAACATACGCCAACAACCCTCTTTACACGAGAAAAAAAAATGAAAAAACTTCATTATGTACGAATAATACACTCTCATCTCAGAATATTTATGTACATTTCAAATAGCAATTTTCCATACGCATTGTCCTGCTGATTTTTTTTTCGGAAACAGTTGGCGAATACAAAGTTGAGAATTTTATCGAAGAATCGCGAAGCAATTAAAGATACGGAGGCGTGGTAATGGTCAGCGGCCTCAACGTGCGTTTCCCTTCGAATCAAATTTCTGATATACGTCTTTCTTTCTACACCGCCGTGCCATGCCTTGCGCCGCTTCCCACATGATAATGATGATGATGATTAGTAAGAAATACCAAATACCTAATTCGTGTTAACCGCCCGCTTCACCCACTTATAGGTAATAGGTATATAGTACCACTACCAAACTAACATATATAAACCTCTGCCATGCCATATATTTTATTAAAAGGCGCCAAAGCACTTGCGCCCTTGAGGAGTTGAGACCTAAGATGGTATATTTATTATACCAAGGTATGAAAATTTACAACTAAAAAACCAATTAATAATTTTTAAAAACGAAAGCCGCCCCTGTTAGCTAACTCAATTATGTAGCTAAGAGAAGATGTGGTAATTCGACAACACGAATGTGTAATAATCTGCGCTCTATAGGTTTAGATTGTTTTTGGTTTGAAATGTTTTATTTTGGTGAATTTTTATACGATTTTTTCCCCCTTTTGGTTCATAAGCTTTGAAAGATTACTTATGATGTTCGACAATTTTTTTTTTGTAAGAATCATTATCTAATTTTTTACTTTTTAAAAAAATGTAGAGGACCTTCTCTCCTTCTTCTTACTTTTAAAAGCATAGGCGGACCCAAAGAGAGGGCTCAAGTGGTTCGAGCAACCCCCTTAATCTAAGCTAAGAGATTTTTCATCATAAAAATGTCAAAAAGAAGGGCATTTTTTGCTTTTTAAATATGATTTTATGAACAAATTGTCTTCAGTCGATCTATTTCTTGAATGAATACATTACTTTATAAATCTGGATCAGCCCAATTTGATAAAATTCATACCTTTTTAAATCAGCGAAATAAATTTCACCAAAAATAGTGATTTTTCACTAATTTTTCAGTCAATTCTCAATTTGTCAGATAAAAACAGTAATTAATTCTTGATTAAAATATCAGAGAAAAATCACTGATTTTGAGTGAAATTCATTTGACTGATTCAAAAAGACAGAATTTCATCGAATTTGACTGATTCAGATTTAGAAAGTACAATATTGATGGTTTGTTTTGAAAATTCCGAAATTTTTCAATTTTCTTTTACTTAAATCTGCACTTCATGTATCATTCGCCTATTGAAAACACCCTGACTACGCCACTGAAATAACAGATTACTCAATTTTTCAATGAATTTTGAACTCCCTTATTTTTTTTCCAAGTCAGCCCCTCCCTTCCGTAATTTTTGGGTGTAATTATGTTTAAAAGAAACCAAATTATTCAATTGTGAGGATTTTTCATAGTGAAGAAAATGGAGCACACTTTCTCTTATCAAAAACTAGGGAGTCAAATTAGGCACAGAAAAAATTTCAGATATGAAAAAAAAACTCGATTACATTTATTTTTTTTAATTTTTGACAGATTTTGGCAAAATACAATTTTTTTTTATTTTTTTTTTCACAAGCTGTTAAATCAGTAGCATAGCCAGACTGACTTTCAAGAAGGCGGAGCCGTGGGGGGAGGGATGTAACGAGAAAAAATTATCAACCTTTTGAAAGAAACTGAAAGATTCAAAAACTCTATTTTTAATAATTTCCCATTAAAAATTGCATTTACTTGCCAACTCCACTTTTTTCCCTAACCCCAAGTTGAATCTTTCATTTTCTTTCAAAAAGTTGATAATTTTTTCTCGTTACATCCCTCCCCCCACGGCTCCGCCTTCTTGAAAGTCAGTCTGGCTATGCTACTGATTTAACAGGTTGTGAAAAAAAAATTGTATTTTGCCAAAATCTGTCAAAAATTTAAAAAAAATAAATGTAATCGAGTTTTTTTTCATATCTGAAATTTTTTCTGTGCCTAATTTGACTCCCTAGTTTTTGATAACAGAAAGTGTGCTCCATTTTCTATTTTTAAAAAATCCAATTTTTGGTGGCAAAAAAATTTAAAATTACTCAAATTTTCAATTTATTAAAGAACAAGAAGAAACTTTCCATATTTTTTCTTCAACACCCCCGCAGTGCAATTAGTCAAACTCAAAATGTGATCTCCAATAAATGGAGATCATAGGAGGGTTTGGAAGAAATGTTCTTCCAAATCCTCCTCTTTAGTAACCCTAATTAATTCTAAATAGACAGGACTCAGGTGGCAGTTTGTACCCTCACAATGACAAAATTACATTTTTAGTAGGAAAAATCGAGACTGAGTAGAAAAATTTTCAAAAGTGATGTCCCTTTTTCTGGAAGGAGATTTTGGCACTTCGAGTTGGATAAAAGGGGAAAATCACTTTTGCTCTTCCAAAAGGCGAACTTCGATTTGTTTCTGATTTTGAAGTCGGTTCACTTTCCTCAATATTTTAAAACAATAAAATTCATTTTTCGAACGAATTTTCTATGAAAATATGAATTTTATCAAATATTAGACCAGCTATCGCAGTAGCTTAAAAAAATTATACATGTATATTTTATTGTACTAATGGTCATGAAAAATATTATATATCAACAAAATTTACTTACGAGTACAAATCAAGGAAATAAAACGCTTGGAGGAAAAATACAATAATTTGACAGCAACTTACCTGTAAACAGAAAAACAAATATTTCAAATTAAAACCATAAATTAATGTATGAACTTTCTTCTCATCGCTTTGTGAAACGAGAAAATATTAAATTTTCTGAGCCCAGGCAAGGAGACAAAAAGGATGAAAAATTTGCCTAAAAAACCTTCAAGGATCAAAATTCTATTTTTTTTCAATCATTAAACATCAGGAACGATTTAAGCCCCCTACCACCCCCTCCCCCTCAAGTATGATGATGGACATTTTTTTCTCCCACGAGCAAATTTAAAAAAAAATTCTGCGAATAAAAAATCTCCTAAAAATTAGTTTTCTCAAAAATCAACAAAAGTAGGTACTGACATAAAACTGAAATTTTTCAAAATTCTCAACGTTTTGTAATTTTTTTAACTTTTAAATCCACCAAACCCCCCAAATTTGGAAACGTTTTCAAAACTGGTAACTTTTGACAAAAAAAAATTGTACAGAAAAACATTCCACAAAATTTTTTGAAAAAACATTTTCTAGAATTTTTTAAATTTAAGAAATTCTTAGGTATTCAAATTAACATTCAATTTTTATTTAAAAAAAATAAAATAAAAAATTAAATATGCTAAATGAACATATAAATATGCATTTCTTTCTGAGGTTGAAATTTTAAATTTTTATATCCAAGAAAATTTTAATTAAATATAAATCAGAAGAAATGAATGATTTCTTCCCTTCCTAGGACAATGAGTTGGAAATATTTTCTAAAACATCAGACGAAAAATTTCTCATTCATTTTTCCAAATTTTTGACTTTTTTATGATATGTCCTACGGTTCAAAGAAGTATTGCAGGGTGTCTAACAAATTATTTTAAGAAAAAAGCTGGGCTTGGCTTGACCTTTTGGAATGACTTTTTGCATGACTTTTCCGAGTACCCCCCCCCCCCCAAAAAAAAAAATCTATAATTTGTGTGTGCTTGTAGCTATTTATAGAAAATTAAAATTTTAACAAACACATTAAATTCAAAAAAACATTATTTTTAATAGCTACATATTATATTTTTGAAAAAAGTTTGACCTTTTGAGTAAATCAGGGTAAATTGGTCAAAAAACTTGGCTTTTCAGGACCAGCATGACCTTTTTGAAAAAAGCTTGACTTATCAGGACAGCTTGACCTGTTAGACACCCTGTATTGGAGAGAAACTGAAGTAAGATATTGCCTGGAAATGTAAACCAATGGAAAATGTAATTTAATTCCATTGAAACATGTTCGAACAACAGACAATTCACCATTTTCATCCTTTTTGTACTTGAACAACAAATTTTCATTTTTGATCCATATTCCTTCAATTTTTGTTCTTATATTTTGATAGGTAGGCATAAAAGAATGAGCATTTTATTTTCTAAAACTTTGATCAAACATTGATAATTCCAAATTAAAACTATGTATCAATGAAGTACAACAATAAAATTGTAGAAAATTGAAAATAGATAAATACCTAATTTTATTGTGAGTAAGAGAGCAAAATAGGTTGAAAAGAAATCATAGCATTAAAAACGCAATTTTCACGAAAAGCTCAATGTTTTTTAGGGAGGGGGGGGGGAGAAAGAGCAGTGGACTCCGTAATAAAAAGTTATTATCTGTTTTTCCATTTCAAATTTTTTTATTAAATTTTTTTCAACTTTTGGAGGAATTTTTTGCTTTTTGTTTCATTTATAAATGCCTTTCAAATGATATTGTGCTCGAAATAATCGAAAAACTGAAAAAATATTGAAATAAAAATTAGTAAATTTTTTCAAAATCTTTAAAATTGCATTCAAGAGCTTTCAAGTGAAAAATATGAAGTCTATTCCCTTTCTCCCCCTCCTCTTCCTACTCCTCAATTTTCAATTATTTCTTTCTCATCGCTAAAATTATTTTTAAAAAGGTGTGAAAAAAATTGGCAAAAGTTTATAATCGATCGCAAAATCGAACAAATAGGAGAAATCAACAGAATTCATGCGAAACAAAAAGCCTTCAAAAATTTATCAGTCAGTTCATTACTTTCACCTTCAAGTCTCAAATTTTCAACTAAATCAACTTCTAGATTAGAATAATTACGAAAAAAAGAAAAAAAATTTCAAATGTTCCAATTTTAAAAATCCATCAATTTTTTTTGTTTCGTAATAAAATCTTACAAAACCTGCTCCCCGATAAGGAAGTTTTCAAAAAACTCCCAACCATTCAACTCACTGAAACCCATTCATTGAAAAAAGTACAGTTAAAAATCCCTAGGCGACTAAAAAGTGAAAAAATACCCATACAAAAGTAGCTTCCAACGTCGAACCTTTTCGAAAACGAAATCGTTTCACCATACCATTCATTCCATTTCCTAATCGTTCATCTCCAACTTAGTTGACCAGAAAAAAAAACGGTAAAAAAGTAAAATTACATTTTTCCCTTATTTAACGTTCTTTAATTTCACACTTTCGTTACCAAAAAAAAAAGAAAATCGAAAAACTAAAAAAAAAGGAAAGTATTTCGTGCCATGAAAAAGTAAGAGAGAAAAAAACACTGCAGTAGGCGAACATTAAAAATCTGATGAACACCGAGCGGACTATTTCTTACGTGGTTTACCCTTGAACTTGTTTTAGAAGGTCGCGGTCTTGGATTTTTTTATATTTACCATAATATATGTAGGTACCAGTACGTACCGCACCTATACACCTATAACAGCATGTAGCATCGAGAAGAACAACAAGAAGAGAATACCCGATACACACGTTGAGAGCGAGAGAAGGGCAAAAAACAGAAAAACATTTAACGGGATCTGTGAGTTGCTGGGTCATCGTGTTGTATTGGGGTAGAAGACCGTCCTCTCAAAGGTAATCCACAACCACCAGCACCGCGCAGAATACAGCAATGTAAAAGGATTCGCCCTTTAATAACCAGGAAGTAAATTAACGTTGTCTTTTCCTCGATCTTTTTTTTTCTATTTCGTTTTCTTTCTTTCTTCATTCCTTTATATTCTTATAAGTATTTTTTCTCCTAGGTCGGTGCTGCTGATGCGGCCTACGTATTATTTATTCCTTCGTCGATATATAAACCTTCTGGAAGAAAAAAAAAGGTAGGCGTTAGATAGATATGTTTGAGGTTCGTAAACGAGATACGATCCTTTTCAGTGAACTCATGGAACGAGGTGGGGACCAGAAGGGGGTCAATTCAAATTCTAAATTAATCGAAATACTAGCACAGGTACAGGGTGGCGAATAAATCACGATACGTTACTTTAGAATGTACCTGTTGGAAAAATATTTTTACTTAAAGGGCTCCTCATCGGATCTTATCACAGGCCAGGCATTTTAGGAGTTGACCCCCAAAAATTAAAGCCTGATTTTTTTTTCGCGTTTTACGTTCGTAATGGTCCACTACACAACATACTAAAATGGACACCCCACAACCCTCCGCTACCCCCAGGGGAGGGGTATTCGCCCGCTGAAAACAGGTTTTTCGTGAATATCTCCTCAAATAAGCCTCAAAATTGAAAAGTAGTTATGAACAATCTTGTTCTACGTGTAATTTCCTATCAGAAAGTTTTTGTTTTTTTTTTTCAAAAACACTCACTTCCTTGACCAAGAATTAAGGGTAAAAAACACCTATTTTTCAACAATCTACAGCATTTTTGGAAAAAATCGAAACTTTTGGGCATATCTCCTCGAAAAAGCCTCAAAACGGAAAAATGATGATGAACAATCATGTTATACGTGTAATTTCCTATCAGACATGTTCGTTTTTTTTTCGAAAACACCCGCTTTTTTGCCCAAAAATTAAGGGTGAAAAACGCCTATTTTTCCAATATTTACAGTATTTTTGGAAATGATGGAAATAAGAATCTGAAAATATAGTTTTTGAATCCTTACGACGGAAAGAAATGTTTCGTATTACCAATAATCAGCAATAACATCGCGTTTATAGTACTTTTTCTTTCCACAACTTCGATTTTTTAAATGCAGTATTCAATTTCAATAACCTCCCTTATAATTAACGGTAGGGGTTGAAATTTTTGCGTTGACTTTTTTTGGAATACCCTACCACCGTGTATAAAAAAAATACTCATTTTAGGTACTTTCTAGCTTCGTATTTCCATAATTTCCAAAAATACTGTAAATATTGGAAAAATAGGCGTTTTTCACCCTTAATTTTTGGGCAAAAAAGCGGGTGTTTTCGAAAAAAAAAACGAACATGTCTGATAGGAAATTACACGTAGAACATGATTGTTCATGATCATTTTTCCGTTTTGAGGCTTTTTCGAGGAGATATGCCCAAAAGTTTCGATTTTTTCCAAAAATGCTGTAGATTGTTGAAAAATAGGTGTTTTTTACCCTTAATTCTTGGTCAAGGAAGTGAGTGTTTTTGAAAAAAAAAAACCTTTCTGATAGGAAATTACACGTAGAACAAGATTGTTCATAACTACTTTTCAATTTTGAGGCTTATTTGAGGAGATATTCACGAAAACCCTGTTTTCAGCGGACGTATACCCCTCCCCTGGGGGTAGCGGAGGGTTGTGGGGTGTCCATTTTAGTATGTTGTGTAGTGGACCATTACGAACGTAAAACGCGAAAAAAAAATCAGGCTTTAATTTTTGGGGGTCTGGTACATTTTTTCTCTTATTTGCCTGGACTATCATCAATTTACACTATTTCAAGTTGAATATTTATCTCATCTAAAAAAATCGTCCATTTCGAGCCTCCCTTCGCCCCCTTCCAGCCAATTGGCTGCATTATCCGAACTGCAGTATTTTTCATCACAATACCTCGTCGTATAATCTGGTTCGATTTTAATCTCGAATCTATTCTCAATTTCCATTCAATATCGAACACAGGTTGAAAAATACGAATAGGTGTAATCGAATTCTCAATGAATACAGCGGGCCCAGCATCGGGTTTGTTTGAAATAAATAATATAAACTTTACTCCCTAATTGCCTGTCATCCCCTCGCGTATTTCCTGTTTGGAAAATTATACTCGCAGTCTCATTTTTCACGCGATATTATTTTAGCTTTTTTTTTTCATCGTCGCTTGCATATCTAACCATTGTTACCTCGTGTATATTATGTGTTTTCAAATTGATTGATTTTTATTTTTAGATGTTTTCGTGTCCTCCCTTCGTCCGCCGGTTGCATCGTTCATCTGCTGCATGAGTTTGATTAATATACGAATAAGGCGTGCGAAATTGACTCTTTTCATAGCGCCAATTGTAAGAGTAATTACGTACCAAGACAGGTTGGTAGGTGGTACCCATCTGTATAAATTGCTAATCGAATTTATACGAATTCCGTTCAATAATCAGAGTCTTTTCAAATTAAAAAATGATTAATTTTGAAAAAAAAAAACTCAAGGAAAGACTTAAAATTCAGAGAACCATCCTATGGCCCAGTCATAAGGTAATTCCCTCTTAATGAATTGAAAAATTCGCCTCGATCCAGTCGCATCGACTTCATGAAATTCTAAATAATTCGTCATTAACGTTACACTGCGGCGAGAATTCAAAGATTGACCTCATCTCCCCAGCCCCCTCTCACCCATCTAGATCTACGAACCTGCTCACAGCTCGTAAAAATCGCACTCGAGAGTCGAGATTCATCTATATCTAAACTCGTAATAGAGAATAATGGCTCAAAGTGGAAACCGACTGCGACTGTTATGTTATTACGACGAAGGAGGTGTTTATAACGGTAAAATAGCGTATTTACATTGTATAAGTATATTCGCGTACTATACAAGTATACATGCTACGTAAAGTATATATAAATGCGTGTAATCAGCGGAAACTGGTTAGAGTAGAATTTGCCCTTCTTTTTTTGTTTTGGGTTTTGTTTATTGTATTTTCTTGGGTATAAATATACGGAATAATACAAGAGCGCAATGGTCGCAATGGTAGGATACAGTAAGTTGTGCACCTGCTGGAAATATTTTTCGGAGATGTTAAGACCTAACTGTAAACTGTAAACAAATCGAGAGAATTTTTTACAGGAAATGAGACTTTAGAATAATTCAAAATGACTGAGCATAATTATTATTTTTTTGCTAATACATATGTATGTACTTAGTCCAGAATACCTTTTTATGGTTATAGACCTTTGACTAAAAGAAATAAGAGAAGGTAGGAGTAATTCCGAATATAATTGATTGATCAATGTTTTTTTTCTAAATTGTGGTGAATTTTAAAAGAGGCAAAAACATAAGTCTAATTTTTTCTGAGACAGCTGAAAATCACAAATGATGCAACATCAATAATCGTTTGAGCAATTTTAGTATGTATGTACTTGTTGTGACATCTCTTATTTTATCATTTCATTTCATGGTATCCATTGGATCTGAAAAATGAAAATTTCTGCCATTTTCTGAATTTTTCTTGCCATTTTTATGTAATTTTTTTTGCTTAAAATTCGCCTAAAATGAACCCACTTTTTATCCTTTGATTTAAAAAAATTTCGAAGGAAGAGGAAAATCTTGAAAATTTTGCTCCTTCCAGTAAAATCATAATAGGTAATACTAAAATTCTTGCTATTTTCTAGTTTTTTTTGTTTTCCTTGCCAGTAGATACTATGATTATGATATGCCTTTTAAAAATAATATACCATTATACCAAGCCCTTCTCTTTGAATTGGAATCAGTCAACTCTGGTGAAATTCTGCCTTTCTAAATCGATAAAATAAATTTTTATTGAAAATAAACGATTTTCACTGATTTTTCACTAAAAAATCACGTGTTTTTCAGTGAATTTACCATATTGACAAAAAAATTAAACAATTTCAAAATTCAAATTTTTCAGCCATTATCCCCCCCTCCCTGCCCTAACCCTTCATCCCTGAGAGAAAACTATGACCGAATTCCTATGCCTATTGCCTACATCCTCAAAAACATGGATTTTGATATATCACACAAAAAAACTGAAAAACCTCGTACAATATTAAAAGAAATTTCCATTACCATTAAATCACTTTTTTTCTGTTATTTTTTCAATTGGCCGTGACCTTTACTTCTACCCTAACACGCAGACAAAACTGAATCTCAAGACAAAAATTTAGTTCAGTACACTGTGAAGCTTTTACATGAGAATTTCATATTTTTTTCATTTTCTTCCCATCTCCTCATTTTCTCGTTAAATTCAAAGACGAATCAAAGTTGGGTTATTGGAAAGAAGAAAGGAGGAAAAATTGCGAATTTCTGACAGAAATGAATTTTTTTCTAATTTTTTTCGTCTTGAAGTACGATTTTTTCTCTTTTTTTTTTTTACCAAACTTACCTTTCGAAACGAAAATTTTCCTAAAAAGGTCACTATTTCTCAAAAATTTTCTCACTCGAACCTAATTTTTTGACTAAAAATGCAATTTTGCCATCATCAGAAGAGTGATTTGTCTTTGTTGTTCTCGCCCCTGTTCTCGCCTACCCTCTTTTCAAAAACAGTATTTTTTGTTTCTAAAATCAATTTTATGAAAACTTACTTTAATTTCAGACCAAAAAATTCAAAATTTACACTTCCCGGCTAAGAGAATTCTTTATACCAAAATTTGAGAATTTCCAATTTTTTAGAAAAATGAATTCCTATGGACATAAATTCTTTGAAATTTTTCAAAAGATCGAAAAGTAGATTCCGAAATTAAGTACCTACTTTAAAAATTTTGTTTTCAAATGATTTTCAATACCGAGACAAAAAACATAGAACACAAATTATCTATTCAATACATATTTTACACATTGTTCTATTTATTTTGTCCCTTCCTCCTCCTTACTTCATTTTCTCCACTCAAATATCTATAATGCAAAATAATTCAAATTTGGAGAAGATTGCTTATTATAAAAATACAAACAAAGTTGTCCAGAATAAGTACATATTTTTAAAAAAGTTGAATAGATAATTATTACTTCATTTTTTCAAAGAAAATTACTAAAATTACTGTAAAAATGCTCTGAAAACATCACAAAAATTATCCACAAGTCCGAAAAATTCGTATCAATCTACAAAAATTGTATAAAATCCACAAAAATTGTTTAAAATTTAAAAAAAAAAACGACATTATCCACAAGTCCGAAAAATTCGTATCAATCTACAAAATTTGTATAAAATCCACAAAAATTGTTTAAAATTTGAAAAAATAAGCTCATTTCAATTCTTGAAATTTTATGAACCAGGCAAAAATGCTAGTACAATTTTTGAAAAAAGTTCATCATTTAGCAATCAATTTTTGATGTCCTCCTTCCCCCTTTCTTCCCAACATGACAGACTTAAAATGAGTCAAATTCTAATAAATGTAATACTTCTCAAAATATCCACTAAGCTCAGTGACGTACCGATAGGGGGGAGGGGGGAGCTTCCCCCCCTGAGGAAATTTTTTACTTGTGAGTTGGGAAAATTGAACATTTCAACACATCAGTTGGGAAAATTGGACAGTTGGGATTAATTTTTTTGATGAAAAATAATAAATAAAATAGTTATTTCAAAAGTTGGAAATCAACAAAATTTTTCACTTGTTCCAACTCAAAATTGGTAATTTTCCCAACTCGAAAATGGTAATTTTCCCAACTCGAAAATGGTAAATTTCCCAACTCGAAAATGGTAAATTTCCCAACTCAAAATTGGTAATTTTCCCAATTCAAAATTGGTAATTTTCACAACTCAAAAATGGTTATTTTTCCAACTCAAAATTGGTCGTTCTCCCAAGTGACGAGTAAAAATGTCAGTTGGGACGATTAGTATTTATTTTTTTAATGAAAAATGAATAAATAAAATGGTTACCTATTTTAACAGTCGGAAATCAACAAAATTTTTACTTTTTAGTTGGGAAAATTAGTCATTTTCCCAACCTTTTCCAACTGAAAATTTATCATTTTCCCAGCGAATAATTATTAAACCATTGTAATAAATGCTTTTTTGGAAAAAAAATTATTAATTACCTTGCAATTTGAAAATTTTTACTCGTCAACCAAAAAAATTTTATAGTTGTACTTGTAATTTAAAAGAGATTTTTTCGCTTTTTTCTTCAAAATTATTCCAATTAATTTCATTGTTCTTATTCTCCTTAAAACTTATTTTTGATATTTGAAAATCCAATTTTTCAAAAGCTTCGGCCTCACTACGCTCGGCCATGATAATTATATTTCTGCTTTAATCATTTCAAAGTAGAAACAGTCGATTTTTCATTAAAGTTTATTTTTCCAAAATATTATTTTATTGCACATTCAATTTGAGGTTTTCTAAAATTTTCGCCCTCGTTTCGCTCGGGCCAAATCCATCTCCCTATTCTTTACATTGAAATTACAAAATTTTATTGATGTAAAATTATAATTTTTCTTCAAAACTCCACCCTTTCTTCGCTGAAGGCAAATAAACTATTTCGTATGTTTTTTCAACTACAATGACATTGCTTGTAGGTTTAAAAAAAATTGTTTGGAGCACCTAACCAATGAAAAATTTATTCAGATTTCTTATCTCAAAAAGGGTCTTATAGTAATGAGTTGTAAAAACTTCAAAAGTTCGCAAAAATGACGAAAACGAGTAAAAAAAATCAAAAAACTTTGCGACTTGGGGAAAAATCAGTACCTACATGTAAATTTTAAGAAATCAGTCGGGAAAGTTTGAAAAAAATTGGATTGGTTCGCAAATTTGAATTTTACACCCCCCCCCCCTCCGGAATTCTGATATCGGCTACAAATGTAGTTGGGAATTTTGAGAATTTGAGTTGGGATTTTCACCTCTTCTCCACCCCTGGAAAATGCCTTCGGCACGTCACTGACTAAGCTCAGACAAACTTGAGAAAATTTCAGGAATTTAAATCTACATGATTTAGGTATGATGCCGCGACAATTTTTATTTAAAAAATCGTCATATCAAAAAGTTTAGGTTCGTAAAAAAATGACGTTATTTTAATCGTCAGTATTCATTTTTCACGTTCGAAAACCTAATCACGAATCACGAATCCTTTTCTTAGAAATGATTCGAATCACTTTCCGGAAAATGATTCGTGATTCGTAATTTTTGAATCATTCAATGAAAATCCAAAAAACCATCCAGTTCGATTTTTCTGTAGTACTTAGACTTACCTCTTGCGTATTAAAATCGACTCCGAATTGTAACTGTTTTAAAAAAATTTGCGACTTGAATTAATCTGGAAAAATTTGACTTCACATTAAGTACCTACTTTAAAACTTTCCCAACTAGAAAATTTTTTCACCGACAATTTTTAATCGAAAAATTTATTCTTAATTTTTTTGTATCTCAATATTTTTTTTCAAAATTTTAAAATTTTTACCAAGTCTTGATGTTTTGTTGACATTTTTCCACTCTTAAAATTTTTTCTCCTAATTTTTTCCAACTTCGAATATTATTTTTTCAAACCTTCTTCTACTTCGCATTTTTTTGAGGATTTACATTGTTTTCACTTGAATTCAAAATTACTTTTCCAACGTAAGACAATTTAACTTTTCTCAATTTTTTTCAATTTTGAATTAATTTTTCTCATAAATTCTGACTTTTGATCGTTTCCCACTTTTCCACAAAAAAAAAATCTTCAATATAAATGAATGAATGAAATGAAATCGATTTCTTTTAAGTGGGAAAGTAGGAAACGAAAATCAGAATTTATGAGAAAAATTAATTCAAAGCTGAAAAAAATTGAGAAAAGTCTTGGGCTGGAAAAATAATTCTGAATTCAAGTGAAAAAAAATGAAAATTTTCAGAAAAAATGCGAGGTAGGAAAATGTTTGAGAAAATAATTAAGAATTGGAAAAAATTAGGAGAAAAAATTTTAAGAGCTGAAAAATATCAACAAAAAATTTCCTATCTGGTAAAAGCAGTTAGATTTTTCTGGAAGGCATAGTTTTCGAAATATTTTCGAGTGAATTTTTTATTGAAAATTTTCACTCCAAAACTTCAACTTGGAATGCGTTTTCCAACAACAAATTTCAAATTCTTACAATAAAATCGTAAATTTTGCATGAAATAAGCCAAAACCAAAGCCAAAAAAGGTCACTAATAGCTCATTTCAAACATAATTTTATATTTATATAGATTTAGAAACAGAATTCAGTAAATACTTTTGTAACCAAGTGGTCACTTAAAAAAAACCCCTCAAATAAGTAATAAACTTTCAGCAAATGCAAAAGGAAAAAAATATAAAAACACTAAAAACCAAAACTGAAAACTGAAACTAAAAAATTTTGAAAACTGAAACTGAAACTGATATTTTGAAAACTGAAAACTAAAACTGAAAACTGAAACTGACATCATTTCAGTTTCCCATCACTGAAAGCAACAAGTAAAATTTTACATCCCCCCGTTTCAATTTTGCAAACCCAAAAATCAAGTACCAAATATTATAGGTACCATTCGAGTTCTGAAAAATCAAAAAATCAAAAAAACTTCCCCTCCTCACCCATCTTCAAATTGCCCTCCAATATTCCTCATCAATTTCACGAAATTTGAGATTCCCCATCAAAATCACAATTTCACGATCCATTTTCGAAGAAATCTGAAACCGATCGGCAAAAAATAAAATTTCTCCCATCTCGACAAACACCATAAAAACACGAGTTGGATTTTTATTACTCATACCTGCTCTTATTTAGGTTGTCAAGTTTCGAAATAGTAATGAAATTAAAAGTGAAAATACTCGTAAACGATTGGAAAAAAATATTCGGAATTTATGTGGCAAAATGATCTATAAAGGTAGTTAACTCGTACAAACGTATAAATATATTCCAAGTATCGAACGAAATTCTATCCACGAGGTAAATCAAATCAAACGAGATGTATCAAAGAAAGCGATATCCAAAAGGCATCAATCGACCTCAGATAGGTAGGTAAACTCGTAGGTACATTACGTTGGGCGCGAAAAAACCCCATCAACAGATGGCAGACCTCGACTCGTACCAAGACCTACAAAACACTCGGAAAAAAAGGATAAGAATGTACCTATACGATTTTACGGTTATTTCTTCGTCTGAGCAATGATCCAGTGAGGTATTGACCACCTCACCGATATTCAGGCACGTTGGTCGTGTCTCCGGTAACTCGCAACTACCAACTCGTACCGTAATATCGGTTGTAAATGTAAATACACGATGGAAGCCGGCACCTAGAGCGTGTGGTCTGCGTCCGAATGGGTAAAGAGGTACGAGGATCGGTTCGAAATACAAAAACACAAAGTGACTACAAACAATTGCCATATTATTTACACAAATAGGTACCATCGAAACGAACCAAGAGACCGGATAGAGTAAAGCTATGTTCGTTACGTATTGTCTTATACTTGACCATAACAAAAGCTCGAATAACGTTACCTCTATTATTTCGGGGGTTTTGTGGATTTTTTTTCTTTTCCCCAATTCTTTCGAGGTTTTGTTTGTTTTCGAGTTTCCTTTTATTTGGCTTCTTGTGGCTTGTGCAACAAGCCGAGGCCCAGTTCGACGTGAACTCGAATGGGTAATTTTTTGTGCATGCGTGCGCCAGTGTGCGTGCGTGTGTGCTCTATTATGCTCTTTCTCTCTCTAGTAGGCTCTCCGGCAACAACAATAACACCACGTAAGAAATACCTCTTTAAAACTAGATGACCTAACGACCAAAAGTCCCGTTAGATATTTGTCAATGTCTTACACATGACCTTCGTGAACATATTCAAGGGTAGCACGTGAACGAAACTCGCTACTCGCCACTTGCTACTCTCTAGTCGCGAGATGCAGCTTCCCAGCCCATAAGACATCTCCCGATAAACCTACACTTACCCTACTTATATCATCTCGTCAATGTACATTTCTCCATTGCGGCGTATTTTTCCACATATTTTTTTCCATTCTCGCACCTATTTTACACTTTTACCGCATCTCGTTTTCTCTCGTCTTCGTATATCGTATCTCCGAGCCTAAGTTCGTATATCTGAGCTACTCGTACGTTCGCGTACACTTTATACCTATACGGTACCTACTATGTCATAATATAATAGTCACTTTCCCTTTTTGCGAACACAACAGAGAAAGTATATTCGTATAGTTGATGCAACGGCTCGACTTTTTTTTTTCTCCTCCATACATTTTATTTTTGCTTTGTTTTGCCTCTCTTTGCGTTTTTTCCGAGATTTTTTTACGACGCCAGAGAACAATAAGAAACATTGCGAATTCCTCGGAATGTTTTTTTTCCCCGATTCAGTCGCCAAAAACGAAAGAGCGTGGCTATTGTGAAATAGCAATAGGGTAGAATATAGGGTGGTTTTTTATCTCGATGACCATGACCGTGACATGTTGAAAACGAATGTTTTTTAGTGAAAAAATTTTCATTTCGATGGTGTTTTTTCGAAGGTTATTTTGTGTATCTTTTCATCTACGTTGGGTTTTTTATTGTTTCTTTGGGCGATTCGGTATAATAAGATGCGGTAGAAGGTAACGAAGGACGGGGATACTGGTGACAGTGATTTGAGATGAATGAAAACTGCAGGATGGGCAGGATTGTACATTGATGGTTGGTGGAACTAGGTAGAACATGTTTGGAAGTTTTTTTTTCTGGTAGGTAGTATGTTTGCAAAAATCTTTTGTTTCTTTTTCTAGGAATCAAGGATAATGCCAGGTGACAATTTGGAGGGAAATTCGGAGAAAGATTACGTAAGAGTGGAAATAGGTAAATGAATGCAAATTTAGCTGAATTGAAGAAAAATCTTCGTTGTTTCGTGACAATAAAAATTGGAATTTTTAAAATATCAGAAAATAACAAAAATCGGCCTGAATTTTTAACATGGTACCTACCTAAATGTTAATTAAGCTATTTATTTTTGGAACTAAATGTAAATTCATTAAAACTGCAAGAGGTAGTCCCTCTGTAAAAAAAAAAGAACAAAATCAATAAAAATCAAAAATTACTTAATTTATTTTCAGCATTTCAATTTTTAAAAAATTTCAATAACCTAAACAACTTTTAAATCAATTTGAAATAAATTAAAATCACTTTTCCATGTGAATTATTTTATGAACTCAAGAACTTGAAAAAATTCCATAAAATAATATTAAAGATTAAACATGAAAATTTTCGATAAAATTAAAATAAAACATAGTTCTAGAAGAAAAAATTTTTAAATCTTCAAAATAAGTACGAGTACGTTCACAAAATTATCAGGGTGTCTACCGATTTTTCAAAATCAAATTTCGCGCTTTTTCGCGACCTTTTTCTAAGGTATTCAGGATCTACCTCAGAATTTAACCCCCCCCCCCCCAAAAAAAAATATATATATGAGGAGGGAAGAGGGCAGAGATGCATTTTTGAACCTATTTCCCCCTCATAAGTGTCCACCCCACCTCGCCTCTCCATCATATTGCCACTGCTAAATAAAAACAAATGGGTAAGGCAGGGTGGGCACATAGGAAGGGGAGGAGGTCAAGTGCGAGTATTAATACCACCAATCTACGTAATACTACTATTTTCGTGGTCGAAACACAAAGTTTACATAGAACGATTTTATACCTATCCTCACGTTTTCAAATGATAGCAAATTTTCCAAACCCCCTTTCTTCAGGACTCTCTATCTCCTCTGCTAATGGTCGTACAAAAAAAATGTTCATACAAAAAATATTTGAAATTGATTGTAGAACAAAAAAGTACTGAACTATTTTTACCGAAAAATCAAATCCAAATGAGATAGAAGCGAAAAACTGTTTTTAGGGGGGGGGGGGGGTGGAACCCCCATAAAAAATTAGCAAGGGGTCTGGGGGGATGGTAACTCTTAGGGGTAACTCAGAGGACCTCTCTCGGCAGTTTTCCGCAATGAAAGCTTTGCTGGCCAGAAATGTTGTTTTTTGTCTAATTTGCCTACACTATTAAGAATAGGTTTTGAAAATTTATAAGCCCGAGCGAAGCGAGAGCGAAAATTTTTAGAAAAAATTTTCAAAAAGATGAAATTTCTTTACTTTTTTTGTTTTGTACAAGGCGAAAAAAATTCAAGTAATTTCAGAAAAATTCGCGACTTTTGATGAATTTTGGGTCAATTTCGCGACTTTTTCGCGACTTCAGCGACCTAAATCAAAATTCGCGACTATTTCGCGACTTTCGCGACAGGTAGACACCCTGATTAAGAAAGTGAATTTAAAAATTAAAAAAAATCAAGTAGGTATACGAAACGACGAATGATTTAAAAAAATCTTAGCTCATTACAAGAAAAATATTACTAATAAAGTACCTAATCTAATCACAGTTTCAAAAAAAGACCACCAATGAAAAGAAATTTCAAATTGAACAAAAAAGTAAAGAATAAAGCCCATTTAGAAATAATAAAATTAAAAATGTAAAAATATGAAAAAAAAAAAATTGTACAAAAAGTAGTTTGAGTAGAGCTTGAGCTAAAAAATCAAATCAGTAAAACATTTCTCCAAAGATGAAGGGGGGGGGGAGGCGGTGTATCTTCAAACTCACAGTTATGAAAATGTTTGCGAAATATGACGATTTATAAAAATTTCAGGAAATTTTTTTTTGCTAAATTTGAAAATCGATTGAACGAATTATCAAATTTCGTTAAAAATAGACTTTTTCGAAACCGAAAAAATTCATCAAAAATCAGAATTTAATTGAAAAGCAGTCAAAACAACGGAATGCTTCGTGAATTTTTTTTCCTTTTGTAATCATCCAAAGCGTCATTTTTAATGATACCTAGCCTAGAGAGACGGATATTGATACTTTTTCAAAAATTTGAATTCAGAAATATTCCTCAAAAAAATGATGAACTTTGCCAAAATGAGAAAGATATTATAAAAATAGTCAAAAATACGAAGTTTAGCAAAAATAAATGAACCTAATTTTAATATATATGTTCAACTACTGCAAATTGCCAATTTTATTAAAATATTTAATTTTTAATTTTACCAAAATTCAATGTAAATTTTATTTAAAAAAATATTTATTGCAAACATCAAAATCCATAGTGTCTATTGGATCTGAAAAATGAAAATTCTTGCTATTTTCATGTAATTTTTCTTGCTTAAGAGGGTGCTCTACCGTACTGCGGGAATTAATTTTGGCCTATCTACAGCTTACAAGGCGCACTTCGAATTTTCGTGTTTTTTGAATTATAAAGGGGTGTAAAGAAGAAAATAAAAGTAATGAAAAGTTTCAAGTGCCACTATTATCATTTTAATAGAACTTTGAAAAAATGCAAGATTTGATGACGATTTTTGCAAGAATTTTCTGAAACTGCTGAATCAAATTTGTTGAAATTTGGATATGCTATTTCTGTAAAAAAGCATTCCTGACAGACTAACAAAATCATTTTTTGATTTTTTTCCAAATTTTGAAAAATATTTCAATTAAATTTTTTTTTGAAAATCAAGGAAAAAAGACTCTGTCAGCCTGTCAGGAATGCTTTTTTACATAACATATCCAAATTTCAACAAATTTGATTCAGCAGTTTCAGAGAATTCTTGCAAAAATCGTCATCAAATCTTGCATTTTTTCAAAGTTCTATTAAAATAATTATAGTGGCAATTGAAACTTTTCATTAGGTACTTTCATTTCCTTCTTTCTGAGTACTAAAATCATATTCTTTCATTGTTTCATCATTTTACTCTTTTATAATCCAAAAAACGCGGAAATTCGAAGTGCGCCTTGAAAGTTGTAGATAGGCTAGAATAAATTCCCGCAATACGTACTCTCTCAATTATAAATCAGTGAAAATTACCGAAAATCACTGAGAAACAGTCAGAATTGCAGCACAGGAGAAAATCAGTGAAATTTTTTTCACTGAAGACAAATCAGTGAAAGAAAATCACTGGAAATCAGTGAAAATTCACTGAAAATTCAGTGATATTTATGAAATTCACTGAAAAATCTGTGAAATTCTTTGAATAATCAGTGAAAAATCACTGATTCCTGTGCTGCAATTCTGACTGTTTATCAGTGATTTTTCACTGATTAGAAATGAGAGAGTAGAGCACACTCTTAAAATTTTCCTAAAAAAGAACCATTTTTTTATTCTTTGATAAAAAAAATTAATTGGAATAGGAAAACGTTGAAAATTTTTGCTTTTTGCAGTAAAATCATTAAAATTCATCTAGTGAAATTGCAGTTATTTTTGGATTTTCTTGTTCTACTGACCAGCAGATGTCATGAAATCGTTAAATTCTATTAAAATCAATAATTTTGCAAAAACTGAAAATTTTAATGGAATGAAATTTTTTGTCGGAATTCAAAATTTAGTTTAAATCAGAAAACGTTTATTGAAATCAAGAATTTTGTTAAATCAAAGTATATATTTGATTGAAATCAATAATTTTGTAGAAATAAAAAATTTCAAAATTCGGTTAAAATCAAAAGTTTTTTGGAAGAGACGATTTTTTTAAACAAAAAATTCCAAATTCTATCAAAATTATTGGTTAAATTGCAAAAATCCAATCAATATACTCGGATATCGAGGCTTAGGGACATAAGATAGATTAAAGAAAACGATACTTGTCTTTTCATTGAATTTTCATATCTACAGTCAAGATTTTGAAAATTTTGAAGTTGAATTTCTATAAAAATTCTAAATTTTGATGCCCCTAATCTTTGTAATTTAAATTATTTTCATCTTTTATTATTCAAACAGAATTTTAATTTATTTTTCTTCGATATTTCAATTCTGACAGCTGTTTTCAAAAATTGAGAGGGGTGAGGAAAGGGAATCATCTTCAAAGTCGAAAATGCCGAGTACATAGAATGTTTTTTAAAAACGCATTTTTTTACTTTTCAAACGTCATTTTTCAAAAAAATTTCGCCTTGGAAAATTGACCCTTTTTCAAATTTTTTTTTAGTTTTTAATTCCATAAACCTCTTTTTTTCTCAATTTTCCAACATTGGCATTGTTACCATCCATGCCCTCTAACAGAAAAAAACAAGAAAATGTAATCGATTTAATTATCTTCTTTAGATAACTGGTACTTTACTTCCTTTCTTAGCTTTTCCCACAACTTCCACAAATATCAAAAAGCGAAAGCCCGAGGTGAAAATTTCCAACCTGGAAACATCAAACCCTCATTTTTTCAAAGGGTTATACATCATCTTCATTGCAACTCTGCTTAGCAAACTTATGACTTTTAACCATTTTCTTCGATATGTGGAATTTCATCAACTTTGATGAAGCACCAGCTGGTTCTTTGATGAAAAAGGCAACCAACATTACTCCATCAGATTTTAAAACCGTTTGGCCAACTAAACGCAGAAGAACACAAATCCTATCGCATTTCCATAGAAATACCAATAAAGCAGATACGATCGCAATATTTAGGTGAAAATTAACGCTTCTGTGCCGGAATGCTGGCGACGCTTCGAAGTAAATCATGAATAAAATGTTGTTTCACGACGTCACGTATTCTCGGCACAGTATCGCGTTATTATGGGAAAAGGCAAGGGTACGACACGAGCAACAGCGACAACAACCACAGCCACAACCACAACCGCAACATCTACGGCAACAGCAGGGCAAAAGCTCAAAAGACGTCGTCGAACGAAATCGAAAATCGCAGCTTATATCGAAGGTAAAATAAAACTATCCGGTATCATGCATCCTAGTCGTATCACGACTATCGAAAAAAAACCTCACTTCAATTGCAACATGGTGAACGAATACAATACGACGACCCAGCAGCAGCGTAAATTTCGAAGCCAAATCGCTTGCAGAAAACTACCCCCTTTGAAGGATTACATCGACGGCAAAGTACCAGTCTCGTTGATGCTACCGCCAGGAAAAATGAACGCGATACCTCTGAAGACCAAGCAATTGCAGATTTACCAAATGCGTAACTTCTTCACGCCCGAGTCGATCAACAGAGTGAGGACAGTTCAGCGAATTCGTCAACAAAACGACGCCACTGTATTTGTGAAAAATGGCAGAAAATCGTTTTCTGGGAAGAAAATCGAAGAAGACGAAAAATTGTGCAAAAAGACGTCGCTGAAGTTAGACACACCGTCGTTCAACGTCTCACCCAAAACTTCGAATAGCTACAACGATAGCGTAGAAATTGGCGGAGGAGATGAAATTGTTCAAAGTGCTGATGACGATGGAATCGCCACCGCCGAACGTTTTCTGGACTTGAGACGTCGTCGTCGTAAGACAATACGAGACATCGATAGTTTAAATAGCTGGTTCAAAGAAATGCAAATGGACGAGGAAGGGTGCGAGTGCAGCTCAACCAATGAGAAAAGTTTGATGGGCTGTTCGAAAAATTCGTATTCTAAGAAAAGTAAAGGCTGCATGAATACGACGAGTGGTAAAACTTCGCCAGTCAATGTCCATTCGACTGATTCCGAGGATGGTATCGAGACACCCTCGGACATAAGCAGCTGTATCAGAATTGATCGAATTTTGCATCAGAATCGAGTCATCAAGGCTCACGAACAAATCGAGGAACATTTAATACGTCAAATTGTTCATTTAAGAAGAAGCAGGGATAAATATAAACGTTGTTTTAAGGATATTAAAAATTTAGTTAGGATTTTATCGCAAAGGTCGTTTAGTTTTAGAATATTGAATATAGATTAAAAGTATAACGGTTTATTAAACGGTTCGTCCATTAAACCAGCGATAAAATGAACCTTCTCTTGTGCATTCAGCTGTGCAGGGCTGTAGTGACCGCGTACAATAGGGCATTGCCCTGGCTGACTTTGGCGTTTTATACCCGACTCGGCGACGTATACGAGCAAAGTACGTGAATTCAACTTCCTATATCGCGGAGAATTTCAATCGTTGCGATTTTTTCTTGTCATTAGGAGGTGGAGGGAGAGATTAACATCATTTCTTAGCAAGGTGCGTCGGCGTCGGTTTTGATCAATTTTGGAAAATGTTGATTTCTTGGCATGATTTTACATTTTTTTCTCGATATTCGTACGATGTAGTTGTTTTATTGAAAATAAATTTTAATATTTTTTTGATATTGTTTTTTTTTAATTTTCTTAATTTTACAAGAAAATGGTTGTTTTTTTCTGTTACGAGTATATTAGACCAAAATAATCGATTTCAACCAAACTTCTGTTTCCAATAAAATGTTTGATTACAACAAAATTTTCAATTAAAAAAAATTTATTTAAAAGAAGATTTTGTTTCGACTTTTGACCCAATTTTCAACTTTGAAAAATCCTCAATTTCATCGAAATATTTGTTTTTTTGATTTTAATAAAATACAAAACTTCCTTATTTTAACCAAATTTTTGATTATAACAAAATTTCTCATTTTTACAAATTTTTTGATTTTGATAAATTTTTGCACTTCCAACAAAGTTTTTGATTTTAACAAATTTTTTAATTTTGACGAATTCTTTAATTTCAACAAACTTTATCATTTTATTTATTTTATTTACGTGCAATTTACAATTAACAGGAACTTGGTCTAGAGCCTCAAGAGAAAAAATCTGAACGATGTCCAATTTTCGGAACATTGCCAAATTCTCTGAAATATTGACAACTTTTCGGAACACTGACAGATTTCCTGAACTTGGACAAATTTTCTGACTGAACATAAAACGGATTCTCAGAATACTATTAATTTTTTAAACTCTGACAATTTTTTTGAACCTTGTCACATTCTTTGAACGCAGAAATTTTTAGAAATATTGACGAATTTTCTGAGCCCTGACAAATGTTCTGAACTTGGACAAATTTTCTGGACATTGACAAATTTTTTAATTATGATAAAAAGTTCCTGATTTCAACAAAATTCTTTATTTTTAAAAATTCTTTATTCCGACAAATTTTGTATCAATCGTATTTTTTAATATCAACAAAATTTTTCAATTTCTAAATTTTTTTGATAGCTATATGGCTAAATTTTAAATTTTGAAAAATGTCAGTTTCCAATAAATCTTTGAATCAGGCAAAATTTGTAATTTCATCAAAATTATTGTTTCAAAAAAGTTTCAATTATTTCATCAAAAATTTCAGTTCTGACAAAATTTTGTTTCAAGCAAATTTGCGATTTCAACAAATTTTTGATCCAGACAAAGTTCAAAAAAAGTTTCAATTTCAATAAAATTTTAAATTTCATAAAAAATTTTAGTTTTGAGATTTTAACAAAATTTTGGATTTGTACAAAATTTGTAAATTAATCAAAATTTTTGAATTAAACAAAAATGCCAATTTTAGCAAAATTATTTATGATTCGAAAATTTTGATTTCGCTTAAAATTTCAAAGTTGTAAAAAAAATGTTGATATTTTGACAAAAAGTTAGGTAGGTAGTAGGTACCTGGTATTCATTTTCTTCAAACAATTTTTCGCTCAACTGATAAAAAGAACCCTCTCTTTCCTTCTCTCCTAAAAACAGATCGTCATTATCATTAACCATTTTTAGAGATTTTTACAGGAAAAATTACTTATAAAAGACAGATATTGTATCCATCATAAATTTTAAAAACTATAAAAAGAGGCATAAGTACTCGTATATCAATTTTCAATGATTATGATTCTAATTCTGAGACTCAGTTCTTCCTCAAATTCAAAATGTACATATATAGATATTCATGAAAATTACACAAATTCGAACATGAGTAATGAAAAATTTCGTCGAGAGTGTTCGATTGATAAAACACCATCAGCCTTGTTGCGTTGAAATAAGTCATACGAACATAATACCTGTTTCAAAATAGATATTGAATCAAAATTTTATGGTTAGTTGATTGTTGATAACTCCTTCAGTTTCATTTTTCGGTTCGTGAGAAGGAAGAGAAGAATGACCAAATTGGTATCAGAATTAAAATCAACGAAATTAAAAAATCAAAGTAATATTTCTTGGAAAAGAAGAGTTCTCGAATAAAATTTTTCGGACATGGTTTAATGGGATTTTTTTTATCGAAATAACAGATTTTGAGAGACAATACATAAACATGATTTTCTATTGATTTCTGACCTTGGCCTAGTAAGGAATAACTATCTGGTTCAACAAAAATGAAAAGATGAGATAATTTCTGTTTTGAGGCCGACACAGTTTCATCTCGTCCTTGATCACGAAGTGAGGAATGTACCTAAATTAAATAATACTAATTTTCATTTCAACGCGTGAGAAAAAACAAGCAGGGTAAATTGCATTTTCATTTAGAAAATCAGGTTTGAGTAAAGAATTTTGGTAAAGAGATGAATGGCATTTTTCAAACGAAACCTCGCAGTTCAAGTCTAAAAATATGGAAAATTGTATTCTGAAAGCGAAAAATCTGAAAAATTCCATCTATCGAAATTTTTTATTTTCTGTCCCATCAATAATTCCAACTTCACTTCGTCCTTTGAAACAATTTTGAACTTTTTTACAAAAATATTGCAAAAAATAAAAACGTAAAAAAGTTCCGAACTTGAGTTGTAGCTTCAAAGTTTTCAAAGTCAAACTTCCTCTATCCAAAGTCTTTTTTCCATTTTGAAAAAAATTGAATTATTTGATCTAAGAAAATGGAATACTTCAAAAAAATTATATAAAATTGAAAACAAAATAAAAATCTAAAATTATTTCAATAATTTTTGAAAGAAATATAGCAGTAAATACGAATCGATGAATTAATTTTGTTCAATCTTTTTCGTATTTTTACTTTTTGAAAAATTTTAAAGAAAATTTCAACTCTTCAAATAAACAACATTATACTTTTTTTCTGCCAATTTTACATTTTTGAGCTAATTTTGTACATTTGATTGGTACATCTCATTATCATTCACATTATTCATTTCGGATTCACTCTCGCAGTTTCTAGAATTTCTAGAAAGCAAAATAAACATACCTACCAAGTGAACAATAAATGAGACAATTTCTGCATTTACAAATGATAGATGCATCATTTCTATCAGAAATATTTTGCTTTCCCATTTCAAACGACCAAATTCAAGCCGATCAAATAAACACGTAAATTTATTATACATATCGAAATATAGAAATACTTACACCAGATCAAGCAACTCGTTCGAAACATCTAAATACCTAATCCCAACGAAAAAAATGTAGTTCTGGACCAAAAAAACATTTCATCTTCGAAGAAAAAATAAAGAAGACGAGTAGTAATAGTATTAAGAAGAAGATGGGGAAAAAAACGACGACGACGAATCGTGAGTTATTCAAATATCGTAGGTATTTCCGAACAAGTGGGGAAGTGAGCAAGGTTATTAACGACGGCAGAACCGTTATATGCGGGTATTGGGTATTATTACGTAGGTAAAGGTAATGTACGATCGAGCGAAGCGATACGAATAAAAAATAAGGAAACTAGTAAAAAGAAAAAGAAGATGAAAAACGACAAAAACAAAGAAAAAAACAAAAGGCACAGTTATAAGGCAATAAACTCTGTTTAAAAAACTTGTTCGGTGGCCGGCGCTAATGCAGAAGATACACCATGCGGAATACAGAATACAGAATGAGCAGATTAGGTATACGTAATATAGATACGTGTAGGTAGAGAGCCCTAAGTGACCAAAACCAAAATGTATATACCTATGATATAGGTCTAGGTGTGTGGATTATCTCATCTTAGGCAAGTACAGCTAACGTAACAATAAGTTGATAATTTGGTATTATTGGGAGCCAACGAACGAATAGAACGAGTCCACTTCAACGAACCGTTCGTTTTGTTCCCTTTCACAAATAGTTTTCATTTTCGATAAAACCAAATTCAAGCGATGATGTCGTATATAACTCAATACGTGGACTTTTACTTTTATCTACCAAAATAATGCTTTGTAAGAAGCTTTAAGGCTTTGGAGATAAGAGTATGAGGATTAGGGTGGAGCGCGAAAAAAAAAACATACCTCGGATTTTGACCAAACTCGGTAGGGTTGTTGGGTCACCATCGGAGACTACCCAAAAAAAAGTTGAGCCCCCTAAGTGGAGGTGGAGGGGAGCTGGGGGTTCCCAAAGGGCACCTCCTTTTGAAAAAAACGTGGTTTTTTGTGTTTTTTAGCTACTTAAAGTGGCTGGAAAATTATGGAACAGCACTTAAAAGGTGCGATTTGAGTTTCTACATCACCCTGAACCATTGCCATCCTTCTCGGATCAAAACTCAGACTGCTACCAGGGGGTCGAAAAGTTGCAGATCGCGAAATTTCAATATTGCGAAATTTTTGCTGGCTTTGAATTCTTTATTTTTGCGCCGGATGATTTCACTTCTTTTTTTTGGAATAAATTTTTGAAGAAAATTTTCAAAATTTCCTCGATCAGTGTAGCCAATTGCAAATTGTGATAGTCAAATTAATGGAATTCACGTTGATCTGAACATGTAGTACCTAACTATATCTTATCCTTGGAAAATTTCACATTTTTTTTTTGTTTTTTTTCAATAATTTGAAAACAAATTGAGAAGAAAATTTTTCGTACCAGTGCAGTCACTTGCAAACCACGAAACTCCGGATTTTTCATTAAGTACGAAAAAATGAATTTTGAGGCTTGAAGTGAAAAGATCGCGAAAAGAGTGTTTATCGAGGTATTTTGGTTCGCTGAACACGAATCTCCCGTTAGTTTCGTGATTTAGTATTCCCTACCTGCATAAAATGCTCAAAATTTGAAAATTGTGCTGAAATAACGACATTTCTGTATGGTTTTTCGCAATTTTCTATACCTATGTAAAACTTTTTCTGGCCCTGAATTAATTATTTTTGCATCGGGTGATTATTTTACTTTTTTTTAATGTTTGAAGGAAATTGTTGATTCCTCAATCAGTGCAGCCAATTGGGAATTGTTATATTCAAAGTTAGGTTTGATTACATAACTGGAAAGTTTGAATAAAAATGAACTATCAATTTTTAGGTACAACCCTTGAAAAATTCTAAATCCAGCCTAAAATCCTTAGAATTACTCAGAAATCAAAATTATTGCGTTTGGCAGCACTGAATACTTCACAATGCAGTCACAATGGTGCGTCGTTACCTGAAGCCGGGTCGTCACGCTGTCTGATCGTAGATTTTATTCGAAATTTTCCGTGGTAATTTAAGATAAATTTTTACTTTAAAATTGTTTCAAATTAAAAAACTCAATTTCATGACGTAGGTACAATTTTTTTTTCAAATGATTTTCAATTATTGGAGTATTGTGGTTTACAAGTGACTGCACTGATACGATGAAATTTTCTTCATAATTTGTTTTCAATTATTGAAAAAAAAAATGCTGAAAATTGCGAAAAACCGTACAGAAATGTCGTTATTTCAGCACAATTTTTAAATTTTTTAGCGTTTTATGCAGGTCGGTAATACTAAATCACGAAACTAACGGGAGATTCGTGTTCAGCGAACCAAAATACCTCGATAAACACTCTTTTCGCGATCTTTTCACTTCAAGCCTCAAAATTCATTTTTTCGTACTTAATGAAAAATCCGGAGTTTTGTGGTTTGCAAGTGACTGCACTGGTACGAAAAATTTTCTTCTCAATTTGTTTTCAAATTATTGAAAAAAAAAACAAAAAAAAATGTGAAATTTTCCAAGGATAAGATATAGTTAGGTACTACATGTTCAGATCAACGTGAATTCCATTAATTTGACTATCACAATTTGCAATTGGCTACACTGATCGAGGAAATTTTGAAAATTTTCTTCAAAAATTTATTCCAAAAAAAAGAAATGAAATCATCCGGCGCAAAAATAAAGAATTCAAAGCCAGCAAAAATTTCGCAATATTGAAATTTCGCGATCTGCAACTTTTCAACCCCCTGGTAGCAGTCTGAGTTTTGATCCGAGGAGGATGGCAATGGTTCAGGGTGATGTAGAAACTCAAATCGCACCTTTTAAGTGCTGTTCCATAATTTTCCAGCCACTTTAAGTAGCTAAAAAACACAAAAAACCACGTTTTTTTCAAAAGGAGGTGCCCTTTGGGAACCCCCAGCTCCCCTCCACCTCCACCTAGGGGGCTCAACTTTTTTTTGGGTAGTCTCCGATGGTGACCCAACAACCCTACCGAGTTTGGTCAAAATCCGAGGTATGTTTTTTTTTCGCGCTCCACCCTAATGAGGATACTCCTCAAGCGCAGACCTTTCCGTTCTGAAAAATTATCTCAGCTATGAATTTTTTTTTGAGGTGGGAACTTTTCAAGAAGTCAAATCTCAAATTAAATCATCAGTAGGTATTTGTCAAATAAAAGCATCAGAACTCCCAGTTTTGATTATACGAGTAAACTCAAAATTTAAAAAGGATCTCAATCATCTTTATCGGTATTTCTTTCTTTTTCATTCGCAGTGAGCCCTTCGAACAGGATTTTGGAAAATATTCTTGAAACCTTACGAATCGAATCACAACTCATGTCTTCTGAAATATAACTTGAGGATTCTGATCTGTAAGAACTATGACGACCCCCCCCCCCACCTGAAAATTTTTTCCAATTCAAATAGAAATGAGACATCTCATAGACTATACACCGAAAAGTTTAGATTAGTACTAGCTTATCTGAAGGGGGGTTTACTCTACTAAAATACATGGAAAAATTTCAGAATTATTGTGTCAAAAAACTCATTTTTTGAAAATTCATTGAGAACTGAGAATTTCTCACCCTTGACAATTTTGAGAATTCTTCTCTCTCCAGACAATTTTCTCTAAGTAATTCAAATGGAAATATTAAAACACTTCATATCAACTACATACTAAAAATCATAGCTCCTTTGAAGAGGGCTTCAGTCTTCTAAAATTTAATTTAAGGATTCTGTTCATAAAATCCATATCTTGAAGCACCAATGAGATTTGAGCTGCCCCCCTCCCTGTTCACAATTTTCTCTGGAAAATGAAAGATTTTTTAGTTACCTATACCAAAAGTATTATTTTTATCTAAATTTTTTCAAAAACTTACTCAAATCACAAAATTAATAAAAACTCCTCAATTGAGAATTTTCTTCAATTCGGAAAAGAAAATGAAACACATTTCTCATTATAGCAATTTTTCGAATACAAAACCGTAATTTACTGAACAGCTACTCAAACCGCAAACAAACTCCCTGCCCTCTTTCTTTCCAAGTTCAAAAAAAAAAACATTCCAATTTTTTTTTCTTCAAATGCCTATAAAAAGTGTAGTTATAAAGACCGTTTCAGGGCTACCAGCGAATCCGAACTTAAATGCTCCAAAATCGTTGCATGTGATACCCTCGATATGAATTAGGGGTTGGTTCTTCAAAAAATCCCTTTGAGGACGTAATGAGTCCCAAAATTTAAATTTTTAGAAATTTTAAATCACCAGGTGAATTTTTTCTTCAATATTTTGAGGAAGAATCGAATGAATGTATCGTTCTCATTCTGAATCAGTGAAAAGTCACTGATAAATAGTCAGAATTGCAGCACAGGAAAAATCAGCAAAATTCACTCAAAAATTTTCACTGATTTTTCAGAAAATTTCATAAATTTTACTTACTTTCAGTGAATTTTTACTGATTTTTCTCACTGATTGTTTTCAGTAAAATAAATTTCACTGATTTTCTCCTGTGCTGCAATTCTGACTGCTTCTCAGTGATTTTCGAAACTTTTCACTGATTTATAATTGAGTGAGTAGTAAGGGACAGTTTTTAGTAACTATGACTCCTTTAAGGAAAAATGGGGCGATGGTACGAGGTTCAGGTCTTATGAGACCCCCCCCTCCCCTCCCATCGATTTGAACCAAAAGTTAGTAACTTAAACTTGTCTTTCACTGCATTCATCCAACTGCTCTATTGTTCTTCAAAAAATAAAAAAATTAATGCAATGTTTCCAAAATTTTTCGAAATTTTAATCTTTGGGACCCATTACGTCCTGAAAGGAGATTTTTTGGAGGACCAACGCCTGATTCGTATGAAAGGCATCTCATACAGCACTTTTACAGCATTCAAGTTCAAATTAAACCCAAAATCGACACTAATAAGCTAACTTCACTTGACTCATAACAGTATTCTCTCATTTTGAATCAGTGAAAAATCACTTATAAACAATCAGAATTGCAGCACAGGAAAAATCAGTGAAATTCACTGATTCTCAGCGATTTTTCACTGATTATTCAAAGAGTTTCATAGATTATTCAAAAAGTTTCATAGATTATTCAAAGAGTTTCATAGATTTTTCAGTAAATTTCATAAATATCACTAAGTTTTCAGTGAATTTTCACTGATTTCCAGTGATTTTCTTTTACCGACTTGCTTTCAGTGAAAAAATTTTCACTGATTCATTACTGTGCTGCAATTTTGACTGTTTTTCAGTGATTTTTGATAAATTTCACTGATTCAGAAATGAGAGAGTACTCTCCCCCACCCAACTGATTCAGAAAAGAAATATGAAACAGATTTGGGATTTCTTATCACTTTTCCAAACATAAAATGTCAATTATTCCAAACTTACTCAAACCACTAATTCAGTAATAATGAGCTTAATTTAGAGATCTTCAAGTCTGAGGCCTGAGGCACAACATTTATCCAAGTAAAATGTTCAATTAAATATTTCTTTTAAAATTTCTTTTATCTAAATTGAAAAATTTCAATTTTGAGCACTTCACTTAAATTTGAGCAAAACTTTGAAAAAAATCGCATTTTTGAGTATTTCTTTTTTAAAAAATCAACAATTTGTTTTTCAGTGAGCTAAAAAAACAATAAATTTGGAAAAATTCGTAATTTTTGGAAAATTTCTTAAAATGGTTCGATTTTTGATTTTGAAGGGGAAACGCAAGTAATGAAGATCATTTTAATGAGAAAATGGCCGGTCTAAATCCATTAAAAAAAATTGATATTTTATGGACAAAAACGTTGATTCAAAATTTTTTCAAAATATTGAAGTAAAAAATTCTCCCCCCTCCTCTCCATAAAAATTACGAAATTGCGAAAAATTGAAAAAAATACTACGACGCTCATTGATCGAATAAATCAACGATCAAAAAATTCCAAAAATTACCTCGAAAGCTCCCTTCCCCCTGGACCAGGCCGGCAATACGCGTCACGCGCACGTACGTGCGTATATCGTACGTGAAGCTAGACGAAGATGGAGAACGGAAGACTATCCGACTGAAAATTTGCAACCGGCGGTGGAATCGTTGGCCCGGCACAAGCGAGCAGTTCGGATACCTACACTACGTTCCAGATGTCCAAGGTTATTTCGGAAGACGTCGTTTGGTTGCGAAGTGGTAGAGAACCAAGTCAGTAGTAGAAGAAGAACTTCCATAGGTGCAGTTCATTGACTTGTGTGTCCGTCATTGTGTATCTTGTACATTGACTCGGGTAGAAAAACGGGTCATAAATTCGACTGCTGATGCGGCTGCAGGCGGCGTGGCGCGGTACGGCGGCTGATGACTCGTTTACCTTTTCTCGCGGCATAGTTCGGCGGGGCTGAGTGGCTAGCCGAACGTATACGGACGGGAAAAGGGTGTGCGGCCGATGCGGACGCGGTTGCGGACCCGGGCACGCGGCGGTGACGACTGACAATTCCCGAAGAATTCGATTAATTGATTTCGAATCAAGTTCAGTGTGAGAGCTGACATAACAAGTACACGCGCCGTTTTATAATAAAAATCCGCCGAACCGGTTTGGTAATTAATTTTTTTCCTTAAATATGTACCACCATTCATGCGAAATTGTGTACAGCATGCGAACACTCACCCGAAAATACCCCTCAAATTTAGTAATACGAGTGATTAAGAAAATAGGTGTTTGTCGATTATCGAATTTGATGTTTATGTTGTTGTAGATTCGTTTTCTACGAGCACGTGCTGAGTGTTTTTTGTTTGGTTCGAATTGTTTACAAGTTCGTTTTTCCGACTATTTTCAGGTAGTTACAACTCAAGTATGAATTTTTCGAAATAATTATCAAATTTTTTTTCAAATTTATTGAAAAATTATTAAAATACCATGCATTTTAAGTTTCCAAATGACAATTTCTGAAACTACGTGGTCAAAACATACTCATTTTTTGAAGACAAAATCAAAAATTTTCAATAAATTTGGCTCATTTTTCCATTTTTGGTTACTTTAAAAAAAAATCATGTAAACTCAAAAAATGAAAAATTGTTCAAGATAAGGATATTTTTTCAAAAAAAGGTCAAGTGTAATAAATTTGAGTACAAAATTTCAATGAAAAAATCTGACTGAAGAAATTTCGATGGGAAGATTGAGATGTAAAAATACAGGGTGTCTAAAAAAAATTGTTGAGCAAGAAGCTTTACTTAGTTTGATCTTTTTGCATAAATTTCTTGAATTTTTTATGCCTCCTAAAAAAATTTGCGAAAAAAAACTTGACCTTTGAGTCAAAAAGCTTGACTTTGCATGACTACCTTGACTTCTTTGTTAAAAGCTTGTCTTGGCCAGCTTAACTTGATCATTAAACATCCTGAAATAGTCTTCAACAGTGAAAAGAAAAAATATCATAAAATTTTAATTCACTCGTCTTCTAGAGAAGGAGAGGATTTTATTGCAAGCTATAGGGTCGGAGTCAAATTATAATTGAAGGAATGAAACGCTTAAATCAGAGCTAGCGAGGCCGGAGCCCTGGTTCGGGTGCCAAAATTCTGCAAGTCCTCTTTTTCTCCAAAAAAGTTGAGTAAAATTAAAATTTTCAGCCCCCCCACAATTTTAGAAAAATCGAATAGGAATGATATCAGATTTTTTGGGGCGAGGACAAAAATTTTGAAAGATTTCAATTTCAGCAGAAAAATATTTTTTTCATTTTTATGTTTTCCTAATCAAAATGTGGAATTTAAATTAATATAACTATTAACAATTTTTCCAAATTTTGGGAATTTTGGGTAATTACAGCATATACGTAGTTGAAGACAATACAATAATTAAAATATTCAAAAAATTTTCAAAACTTTTATTATCCCAACTGAACAATTGTTCAGCAATTTTTCGATTTTGAAAAAAAAATCTTTCCTGTTTTAATGTTTGGCGATTTTTCCGAAAATCGGTCATTTTATTAGATATTTGTCATTTTTTGTGGAATTGACGACGTTTTTGGTGTTGGTTAGCGACATTTAGAAATTTATACGTTTTTAAAAAGCCCAATATTTTGCAGGCTTCCTAGGAATTTCTGTCGGTTCTTCAAAAAAATACAGACTCGATGCCAATTCTCATCTTTTGCATCCCCTCCACCAGCCTTGACTAATTGAAAATGAAAAGTGATTTGACTTACTAAAATTTCATACTGTTGAAGGTTAAATTTTCATGTTCTTTTGCTTTTTTATAGCATTGAATCTCCCCCCCCCCCATTTCAGCAACCAAAAAAGCTCACGAAACACCTAAAAGTACATTCAAAAGAAAAGTGAAAATTTTTACAAACATTTTTGACAAAAATCAAATATTTTCAGTCATTTTTGAGAAAAAAATTATTTTTTAATGGCTTTTAGATGGAAAATATAACTTTGAACCTGATGTCGAGAAAACAAGAGCAGAATGACAAAATAGTATCGGTTTTGTAACCGGAAATATTACTTGAATTGTCAGTTCAAAAAAGTGGCCATCTCTTTTTTAGAAAAATGATATTTTTAATCGGACCCCTCGTCCTCCGGCCTTTGAGAACGTCATTTCGGTTCGTTCCTGCTTTGTGTGATTTTCCTCACGAATTTTTCATAAAAGTTTATTATTTTGTTTCAAGACTTTTTTAGATTAAGAAAATTATGCCCCAAAAATAATTTTCAACCGTTGAGAGCAGGACCAATGAGAATAACATTTCCGTATCTATTATATAAAGAGAATTAAGTTGATAAAAATGGAAGCATTTGGAGTAAAAAGTTTTCAATTTTATGACTCTACATTTATGTAAGAAAAATTTGGCTCGTCTCTGATAATTTTAGGTTAGGTGCTTTTTTTCAAAACTTGATAATTTAACACAAAAAAAGGCTACTTAAAATGATTTGTTTAAATTTGACTTCAAAGGCGATATTTAAGGAGGCCAGGGGAAGAGGGTGGAAAAAATGTCCTCTTTTTGAAAATTTTTTGCCGGACTTTCTAAATAGGTATTTTTTTTTAAATTTTCAACATTTCCAGAATCAGAAATCCGGTGCATTTTATTACATACAAAAAATCATCTCTTTAACGATTTTTTTCAGACAACGCCACTACCTGATTTTATATGACTTTTTGTACAAATTGCAGTTTGAAGAGAATTTAATAACTTTTCGTTCAAATATTAATGGAATTATGGTAAGGTGTTATCAATTAGTATTATTTAATGATTTAATGACAATACTTTTTCAACCATTAGGTATTTTTTTCAAATCTCATTTCTCAAACCAATAAACATACCCTTTTAAACTTTTTCTTTTTGAGAAAAGAAAACACGTTCAATAATTACATAAAAATCACGAAAAGCAGTTAAAATCTCTCGAAAATCTCAATCCAAAGATTTTTCGACACGCTCTTCCCAAATATTTCAAGTGGTATAATAATCAGAAACGAGTAACAACGGTTCAATGTTGATAATTTGATTGGTTGAGCGATGAGTATACAGGCATCAGCATCGTTCCATCGTCAAAAGAGCCAATCAACCACGTAATTACTACATAATTAGGTACAAGTACAAGTACGTAATGTCAATGATCGCAAACTTCAGTGGCCAGTTAAATAGGCGTACGAAATTTTCGCGACGGTAAACTACATTTTTTTCCTTACAGATTTACGAGCTATATAAACACGAATTTTAGGTTATTTTATGGTTTAAAAGCTCAAATCACTTGTGACGTTTCATATTTTATTGAATTTTATGACATAAAAACGTCATCCAGAGCCAGATACAAGAGGCCTCAAGAAGGCTAAAAATCTTTTCAGATATTTCTCAATTTTTTTTGAAACGTTTAGTCCGAAAAAATCAACCTGTGAGCCTTTTTTTTTCATTTAAAATTTTCTTTCATTACTAAAGAGATGAAGGAGGAGCGGGAAGGTAAAAATCTTATTTGAAACCTAGAATTCAACAATTATTAGCTTCAGTAGTTGCTTGTATGGAATTCTGCGAAAATCACGATTCAAAATTTTTATGAAAAATTATTGGAATTCAAACGAAGGCTGCAAAATTTCTGGAATTTTAGACAATTAATTAGGAAGGTCAAAAGTGTCATAACTAAGGATTTTATTTATTAAAATAGCCAGAATTAAATTTTAACAGTATTTTAACCTTTTTCCTTTCATATTTTGTCCATTTCGAATCATCTCAAATCACTGAAGAAAAATTCGAATCTAGCTGGAAGCTTCGGAATCCTGGAAAAAGGTATATAGAGTTTTAAAAAGGTCAAAACTGACTCATAACTCAATTTTCTCGTTCCTATTTTGAGAAAAAATTGATGATTTACAGAATTTTCATTTCTGCTACAGCCATAATATTTTTTGGAATTTTTTAAAAATTTTCTAAAAATTAAAAAAATGAATTTCTGACCTTGAAAGTTTAAATTTAAGAAATAAAAATTGTTTCCAAGTTCACAGGGTAATTCTTTTCAGTTCGAATTATTCCCTTTGTTAAAAGATTATCTCATGAACTTGATTCCAACAAACTGGATCAAGTTTTCCAAATTATAATGAATCGTGCGATCAGTATGGGTCGGGCTTCGAACATTGAACTGCAGCAAACAGGTAATCTTCGAAGATAAGTCAAGTACGAGTCCTCATAAGATTTGTATACGTAATTTATAAACAATCAAGTTATGTAAGTGACTCGTACCGTTAACATTTTAAGCTCATCACTACCGTCTTTGGCACACAATTAACCTGTCTTCACTATACCTATACAGACGTTTGTAAACATACCACACGTTTACGTAGGTATTAGTATTTTTACGTCTTGATTTGAAAGTATAGTAGGTAGAGGTACATCTACATAAATACGTGAAGCTGATGAGATGGACAGGAAATTTTGGGCAGATTGAGTCGAAATATTTTTAGGGGGGTAATTCAACCAAAAATAAATAGGTAAGTAATTACAAGGAAATAATATGAGGTTACACTTTCGATTGGAACGAGACTTTGATTTTTCGAAAAGACGTGTCTTAAAACCACGAAAAAATTTTCAGCTACCCAAATTGATATCTCGATTTTTAGCAAATTCAGGCATCATAGTGAAATTTGGTGGGAAAAAAGTAACTTTAGTAACCCAATTTGGGAAAAAAAGTAACCAATATATTACCAAAAAGTAACCAAAAACTCAATTTTTAATGGTAAAAGAGTATAGCCGGTTAAGTATAGGATTTTGGCCTTGGAAACCGATTTTGACCGTTCCTACCCTAAAATGTTCCCCTAATCTGGCAATTAAGTTTGACACCATTTTTGGACCCCTAGCTCAAGTATTTTGGGGGGAGGGGCTAAAATATGTGTTTTTATTCATAATTTTTTCATTTTTCGCCAAATGCAAATAAAAATTTCGCGTTTTTTTAGATAGCTTCTAAAAGGTTAAGAGAACCCAAAAAAATTTGTTTCGAAATTTTTGGGCACTTTCCCTCCAAGTTATGCTCTTTTTAAAATTTTGAACCCCCCTTTCGGGATGAAGGGTCAAAGGGGCAATGGAATTTTTTTCCTCAAAAGAAGTGTTGTTTACCCATAAGTATACCATAAAAATTTTGAAAATTTTGAACATGTGGAACATTGTCAAAAAAAATAAAAACTAACCCCCCCGCGTGGTGAAATACTCAAAATTCACGTAAATAAATACCTCCAGCACAAGTAATTGGGAAACTAGTTACCAATGTCGATCATCACGAAAATATATCATTTTGAGGACCACAGAACATTGTGAAAAAGGGCCCACACCATTGGCCTCCCTTACCCCTTCCCTCCCCCCACCCCTGTGGTCGTTGTGATAAATAAAGTAATAACCGATATTGGTGTCGTTTTCATATGAATCAGACCTTCTGAAAACGATTTTGAAGTCCAATTCCCATTTGAACCACCACCACCACCACCACCGCCCCCCCTCAATCGTCAAATTGGTATACCCAAGTATTCATTACATAAGGGCTATTTCATGCTAAAACAGACCAAAAGTGAAGTCGGGTCTTCCGATTTCGCTCAGATTTTTTTTATGAGTTCCCCTAGGTGGTCTATTCACGAAAGAAACCACGATTTTTTCCAACCCTCAAGGGGGCTGGGGGGTGGGCTTCGTAATTTTCATGCAATTGTGATTTTTCGCCAAACTACCCAACTTTGAAGGCTTATATCTTGAAATAGGATGTACTGTGTGGAAAACCGTTTGCGGGGACTGAAAAAGAATTGAAAGTAGATTCAAAAGTGATCATCACATTTTGAGAAGTTCAAAGTTGAACTTTGGTGGCGAAAGCTCAACTTTCATGATATTCACAAAATATCAAAGTTACCATTTAAAAACCTGAAAAAATTACAGTGAGTAGCCCTTTTTACCCTTTTTTCAACTGAGAAATTTTCAAGATGGGATCTCCAGACTCCTGAGGGTACAGGGGTCCACAATTTTGACCGAATTCAAAAAAATCGATTAAGTCGAGTAACACATCGATGGCTACTAATTCGAAGGCGCTGAGTTCGAATATGTACTCAGTTTTTTCATCCGACCCCTGTGAACCCCCCTATTAGCCCCCTCGATAGGGCCAAAGTTTGAAAAAATGAAAAATATAACGTGCGACCAGTCGTTTGATAGGTTTTTGAGGGCGCTGAGTTCGAATATACCGACTACTTCCCCTCAAATTCGTATTTTTTCATTACGTTAAAGCGCGAGGAATGAGGTCAAATCAAAAAGTAAGTTGATATTCGAATTCTACGCACTCTTAGTGAGAATCGATATGCCACACGCCATTTTATTATCTTAACCCACTTTTCCCCAAAATTGGGGGGCCAGGGGGCACTCAGGGGTCAAATCCAAAAAATAATCAAATATTCAGACCCGACTTCACTTTTGGTCTGTTTTAGCATGAAATAGCCCTTATGTAATGTATACTTGGGTATACCAATTTGACGATTGAGGGAGGGAGGGGGGTGGTTCAAATGGGAATTGGACTTCAAAATCGTTTTCAGAAGGTCTGATTTATATGAAAACGACACCAATATCGGTTATTACTTTATTTATCACAACGACCACAGGGGCGGGGGAAGGGGAGGGGTAAGGGAGGCCAATGGTGTGGGCCCTTTTTCACAATGTTCTGTGGTCCTCAAAATGAAATATTTTCGTGATGATCGACATTGGTAACTGTAACTAGTTTCTCAATTACTAGTGCTGGAGGTATTTATTTACGTGAATTTTGAGTATTTCACCACGCGGGGGGTTAGTTTTTATTTTTTTTGACAATGTTCCACATGTTCAAAATTTTCGAAATTTTTATGGTATACTTATGGGTAAACAACACTTCTTTTGAGGAAAAAAATTCCATTGCCCCTTTGACTCTTCATCCCGAAAGGGGGGTTCAAAATTTTAAAAAGAGCATAACTTGGGGGGAAAGTGCCCAAAAATTTCGAAACAAATTTTTTTGGGTTCTCTTAACCTTTTAGAAGCTATCTAAAAAAACGCGAAATTTTTATTTGCATTTGGCGAAAAATGAAAAAATTATGAATAAAAACACACATTTTAGCCCCTCCCCCCAAAATACTTGAGCTAGGGGTCCAAAAATGGTGTCAAACTTAATTGCCAGATTAGGGGAACATTTTAGGGTAGGAACGGTCAAAATCGGTTTCCAAGGCCAAAACCCTATACTTAACCGGCTATACTCTTTGTAAAAAAAAACCAACATGTACGTACTTAATGCAATTATTTTTACTTATAAGCCCTCCCAGAAATTATGTAAGGGAGGGGCTGAGAATTGGGGAAAATGGGGTGAGAGGGGGGTAAAAATTCGTAACAAAATTAAAAATCTATTTTTACAGTAGTGCTCGTAAAGTCAGGTTAATTTCAGTGGACAGATGAAAAAATGTAATACAGATAAAAGCGAAGAAAAACTGAAAAATTGCAAGAATCCTCTAAATCTGAATCAGTGAGATGAATATAAATGAAAATCAGTGATTCGCATTGATCGTTTAGTCAAAATTACTGATTTTTTTCTGGTTAATTGAAAATCGACTAAGAAATCAACGACTTTTGACTGCAATATCAATGAAAATTATTTTATTGGTTCAAAAAGGCAGAGTTTTTATAAAACTTGAATGATGTAGATTTAGAAAGTTATATTCCAATGTAAGAAATAAGAAAAATTATTTTTGAAGAGTAATAAAATGCACTTCTCTGAATACCTACTTTTGAGGTAAAATTTCATTTTTTTATTGAGCTTGGATTGAATCTGCTCGACTCCGGGACTCAGACATTATGCAGGGGCGGGGAAGAATTTGAAAAAAATGAGGGTGTGTCAAAATTCAGTAAAAAAAAGTGAGTATCTAGCCTACCTACCCTGTAAATTTATATGAAAATCAGTGATTTTTCATTGAAATATTAATCAAAATTGCTGATTTTTATTTGACAAATTGGAAATTAATTGGAGTTTTGACTGAAATATGGGTGAAAATCTCTAGTTTTTGATGAAAATTATTTCACTATACTTAACCAAGAGAATGAAAATACACCAATTTTGACTGATTCAAATTTAGGGAATGATAATGTATTTAAGAAACAGAGGTATCAATGTACTGCCCGAGCGGAGCGAGGGCGAAATTTTTTGAAACAAAAAAGTCTTCAAAACTCGACTAAAACGAAACTAACAGACACTTTACGCTTGAAAAAATCAATTTTTAGAGAAAAATTGTGAAAAAAAGGTAAATTTTTTGAGAAATTTTGGAAAAAAGTAACTTTTAGAGGTAAAAAGTAACCAAAGTAACTTTTGAAGTGGAAATAGTAACCAAAAGTAACTTGTCTCGAAAAAAGTAACCAAGTTACTAAAAAGTAACCACGCTATGATGCCTGCAAATTTGTGAGCTTTAAAAATCAGTTTTTCAGCATAAATAAAATATTTTTCAAAAAAGTATATTCTTTGAAATCAAATTTGATGAAATTTAGATCGCTAGAAAATATCTATGTACTTCTCAATCCCACATTTTGACCATTTCCAGCCATTCAGGAGTCTCCAATCAATTATTTTGAAATTTTTCAAACTCACTCAGGCATTAAACAGAAATTTTGGGACAAAATAGTGACTTTTCATCTGGCAAAAAGTGACTAATTTTTTGAAAAAAGCGACCAATTTTTCAATTTTTTTCCAAAAGGATACCCAAAAAATTATTTTGATCAATTTTTCAGCATTTTATAGACTTTTTACGTAATGAAAATGATATTTATAAAGCATGGGGGAAGGGGAGGGGTAATTTTTTTTTCGAGTGATATGCTTACAACCCGAAATCGTGCAGATGAATTATTTGAAATGCACGGTGTTAACGATTTTTTTTAGAACAAATTATGACAGGTTGTTGACCAAATGATACGGATGAAAATCCGGATTTTTTCGGGCAAAATTTAAAAAAAAATTCCAAAATTCATTGCTTCTCTCGTTCTCTCCTCTCTTTTGAAAAAAATGAAAATTCAACACTTTTCCCTCATTGAGATTTTCCAAAATCTGAACAATAATTTCAAATTCTCGTCCATTCTCTCTTTTTCATTTCCAACATCGTGGTCAATGACATCACGGCATACTTTTCTCATCACGCTTATTAAAAAGTACGGCACCAAAAAAAATTGGATTTTAAATGAATCAGTAAAATTTATAATTCAATGAACAAAGCCATGCATTCAAATATAATTTTTTTGAAAATTAGGTACGATCAACAAAAAATGATGAATAGAAAGATTTATAACGTAAGGCATAAAATGATTTGACCCAAGCGAAGCGAGGGCGACATTTTTTGAAAAATTTATGAAAAATGAGAAAAAAAGCACTTTTTGGATACCTTCTTTCGGATTTTTGAAACAAACGACTTTTGAACGAAAAAAGTGACCAATAGTGACCATTTAGCAAAAAAAGTGACTTTTAAGGACAAGATTGAAAAAAGGGGACAAGTCACTGAAAAGTGACCTCTGTTTAATGTCTGAACTCACTAGCTGGTCAAAATTCTCACTTAAGGAATCTGCCTGGAAATCGAGTCAAAAGTGAAAACGAGAATTTGATTTTGTCTCCAAGTAAATCTTGAGTACCTTTTGGAGAAATTCGAAAATGCTGAAGAAAATCAAAATTGCGCTAGAAGCTCTAATTGACAGATAAGTTTTACTGTCGGTAATCTGGTACAGTGGATTAGCAATTTTTCTGCTTTTAATTACGTATTTTAGAGTTTTTCCCAATTTAATAGATAGTCAAAAATACACACTTGAGGTGTTCGCCTGGAAATCGAGCCGAAAGTGGAATTTTTCTCACTTCACTATTCGAAAGGATGAGAGAAACTCAATTTTTAGCCACCCAAGTTCATAAATCAAGATGTCTTCTGGAGAAATTTTAAAGCCCTGAAGAAAATCAAAATTGTGCCAGAGACATCAGAATGACTGGAAATGGTCAAAGTGTTCAGTAGTAGGATGAACCGAAAACCCAAGAATTTTGATTTTTGAAAAGTTACCCCGGCAAAAGTTGTTAGCTGGATAGACTAAAAAAATAAAAATAAAAATTCAAAATCGATTCATATCTTCCGATCGCGTAAGAGCCTTCAATTTTTCAAAAATTGTCAAAAATTCAATATTTTAAGAAATTTTTAAAAAAGTCAAAAAGAAATCAAAATGTATTAAAATCAATTTTATAGCTTATTTAGGGACTATTTAAAGCGAAAAGTTTTTTTTCATTTTCTCATATTTCTTCACCTCTGAAGAAAAATTGAAAAAAGTTATAAAACACTGATTTTTTCAATAAAAATGTGCTATTTGGTCTAGATAGTCAGTAAAGAAGCTCTAAAATTAATTTTAAGTAATCAATTTTAAATTTTTTTCAAATTTTTTAAATTTATAATTTTTGGCAATTTTTGAAGAATTGAAGGCCTTTGCGCGATCGGAAGGTATGAATCGATTTTGAAATTTTTTATTTTATTTTTCTAGTCTACTCAGCTAACAACTTTTGCTGAGGGTAACTTTCAAAAATCAAAATTTTTGGTTTTTCGGTCCGCCCTATTCAGTAGGTCGATTATTTTTATGTGTTTAGAACCTAAATTTCATCAAGTTTGGTAAACAATTGATTCTTTCAAAAAACTCTCATTTTTTAAAATTTTTAAAAAACTTTCATTTTTTTAAATTTTTAAAAATTTTTCAAAAATCGAAGTCTCATCCCAATCGGAGCCAGACATTTTAAGTGGTTCCCTTGTTAATAATGTAGTAATCAAGGTACGGAATACTTGAGTAATCCTATTTACGTCAAAAAACCCAATTTTACATCCCAGATAGACAAAAAATAGCTATGTACATTGTACAGAGTACAAAAGTGACTTTACATGTACCTTCGTTCATTTCCACGCTACACCAGGCAGCAACCACCGTCAGCGTCACTGGCTAAAATTTTGCACCTCGACGCGACGTACCATATCGTTTCATTTTGCGTGCACGTAAAAAAATTAACAATTACTCAATAAAAATTTTCGAAGGCGTAGATTATTATTTACGCGCAAATTTAATACACAATATTACGCGCGCGAGTTTTATTTTATTCTTTTTTTTACTCATATGTACTTACTTTTGTCTTACCATTTGACAAGACCATAAATTATTTTTTCATTGTTAATTAATCAAACGTTTGATGTTTTATAACGTTTTCAGGTCATGGTTGGCAAGTTGCACCAAAACGTTAATAAATTATTAAAAATTTGTCTTTGTCTAGTCGCGCTTGTGCCTTATTATATCGGAATACTTGAACTCCGAGTTGACGAATTTTTCTTCGCGACGAGACGTCCGGGGTGTGAGTAAATAAATAAAGAAACTATAAGGGAAAAAAAACGAAAATAATACAAACCGTGTATCACACGGTGCTGCCTTGTTTACATATACGAAAAAAATACGCGTAATTGCAACAATAAAACAATAAAGACAATTTTTTGCACAATTTCTTTCTTTTTTTGTGTGTGCTTGAGCAATTTTCCCTCGGGCGATATTTTCCATTGTATTGACGTGTGGTATCGACACAAAGCGAATTATGGCACGATGATACGTATTGGGAATTTTTCTAAGTTGAACTTTGATTAACGGTATAAACGTATACTCGTGGAAATAATTGGCCAAGTTCACAAAGTACATGCATAAAATTTGAATAAAAGATCACTTTTTTCACAATCATTTCCACATCACCTCCTAAATTAAGAGAATTTTTTTTTTAAATGGAAAAATTAGCGTATAATAATGAAAATTTCTCCTTCTTTCCTCCTCCTCATCATCTCCATTTCAATATTTGGAGAAAAATCGATGGATCAAAAATTTGTATATTTTTTTTCGTCTCGTTAAAAGTACGAAAAAGAAATATACCGATGAACTTTTTATTCAGCAGTCAAATCAGTCAAATGATGAAGCATACCATGGTGCATCGTCATCGAATACGATTTCTGCGAATTAGATACCCTCAGGGATACGTGTATTGTCTCCGGCATCTGACATGTGTCTGCCCTACCTATAAAAAATACAAGAATTTGGCCTCCTTTCGAGAAATTTTAATGACTTCATTTTCTCTCGTATAAGTACCTACTAAAGTTATTTTCATTTCGAACAATTTTATGATTAAATTACACAATTTTGTTTTTTTGGCAATTTTCCTTGCTAAATTATTCCTTTATGGTTATTGAACAGGGAGAGAGGTTGGAGAAGTAAATTTTTTTATAAAAATTAAAAAATTGCACACATGATCAAAAAATTAAGAACTTTTTTTCAAAAAATTTGGAAAAATTTTAGCTTTGAGTAGAAAAAAATGGGATAAAATTCTATGTACTTTTGCAAAAAATTTTAAATGGTACCTCTTCCCCTCCTCCGCCTATTTTCTTCCATAATGTTTATTCAAGTTCATCAAACTGTTTCTTTGATTTTATTTTGTGTTCATTTAGATACTTATTTTTCCCCAGCATTCCTTTTTTGGTTTTTTGCTTAATTGAAGTCATTGCAATATAATTTTCAATAAATAGGGGCTTAATTACTGACCTTGAAAAACATTTGTGTAAGTAATTTCTTCAAACTTTTCATTTGAAATTTTAGCTGACCACCTAATTTCTGTATACTCAACAAATAATTTTTTTTTAAATATTTTTCTGAATTTTATTTTATTCCTTTATTTATTTAAAATTGCGTAGGTAGCTAGGTACTAGGTACTCAATTTTTAAAATTGAGCTGCTTCATTAATATTAAAATTTCCTCAAAATCAATTTAATAAAATTTGACCTACAAAAGGAATACCTAGTTGAGATAAAATTAGTAAGTAAACTTATATTTTTAATTTGTTGAATATGATGTCTTGAAAATCACTTGAGCTAAAGTCCATTTCTTTTTCGATCCCCTGCAAATTTAATTTTTTCATTGGATTCCATATTTAAGTAGGTAATTCTATTTTTCAATCGAATTATTATTTTTTGTCCAATTTAAATAGAAAATAGATATTATGCTTTATGGATAAATGTCAATTGTCAATCAAAAAAAGAAATTCTCAAAGTTTCAACAAACCATCAGATGAAAAAAATTTTTACGTATAAATTGAAATTTTGTAGGGGCAAAAATTTAAGATGAACGAATTTCTCTCTAAAAAAAAATCTCGATCTGATAATATGCTTATGAGATAACGAAAATGATATTTTGCTATTTTATTTCAAAAAACATCAACTCTGAATTTTTGAGCAGTTTGGAAATGAAAATTTTTGAGTTGTAACTGTGTGTGTGGGGGGAGGGGTACACCTACCATTTTAAAAAATAATCAAATAACTAAAAAATTTATCGATTTTGGCAAAATTTTCCCATAAAATAAATTTGATAATTTCATTGAAATTTGAAAATCTGTTGATTTATAATCTATGAAAATTTTCTATTCTGATTTTTCAATGGGAGAAATTCACTTCAAAAATCGACAAAGTCATGAATCATGGTGTCCACTATATTTCAGAAATGATTTTCCCTGACTTTTCCAGGTTTTCCAGACCAATTTTTCGAATTTTTCAGACCTTAAGGGGGGGGGGGTAGTTTTTTCAGGTGATGTACTTACATCCCGAAATTTTGTATAAAAATGATGTAAAATGCATAGGGTCTAACGATTTTTTTTTAAAATCACTATAGATACTTTTCACGAGATCTTTAGATGCCCCTCTACGGCGAGTCAAAAAAAATATTCAAATTCAATAAAAAATTATGCCAGTGTGTCTACCAAATTGAGCGAATAAAAAGTCGAATTTTTCCGGGCTAAAAATTCAAAATTTTCTTCACATTTTATTCCCTCTTCTCCCTCCAAAATGAAAAACACTTGTCTCAAATTTATAAATTCACACAATCTCTTGCAATTTTTTAGTTTGTACCAATAAGTAAAAAAGTGAATGAGAAGGTAAAATATAAATTATTTTATGGAAATATATAAATGTGTTGAGCCCGAGCGAAGCGAAGGCAAAAATTTTTGCGAAAAAAGATCTTCAAAAGATGAAAATTTACCACTTTTCCCTCATTCATGTTTTCCAAAACATGGCCAATAATTTCGATTTCTGTTCCATTCCCTCCCTTTTTTTTTCAACATCGTGGTCAAGGGCATCATGACATTTCTTTCTCATTAGGTACAGCTCATTAAAAAAGAAGTTTCCAAAAAACTTAAGATAAAAAATAAATTCTGCAAAAAGAAAAAGTGTAAATTACCCCGAGCGTAGCGAGGCAATTTTTTTTGGATAATTCATAATTCAATGGATAAAGACATGCATTTTTAATATCAATTTTATTGTACATTACGATCGACAAAAAATGACGAATAAAAAAATAATTGGATAAAAGATGCAAGAATTTGGTCCGAGCGGAGCGAGGGCAAAATTTTTTGAAAAATTTATAATAAAATAAGCAAAAAAACATTTTTCTAAAAATGACAATTTTTTGGGGATTTTTGAAAAATTCCAGAGAAAATTCCAAAATTCCCTGACTTTTCCAAACCACCAAAATTCCCTGACTTTTCCCGGTTTTCCAGAGAATGGACACCATGTGAATATTTGGTCAAATCTTTTTAAAAATTTTTTAAAACTGATCAAACGTTAACAATTTACGGAAATTTATCGAAAAATTTCTCATTTATTTGCAATGTTTACCAATGACATACTTATTTACAAAGTTATATTCACTGATTCTCTGTGAAGAAAAATGCAATCTAAAAAATCAACTGAATTTTGGAAGAAGCAGAAATTTTCTAAATTTCAAAAATTTACCAATTTCTTCTCGTAAAGTTTGCCGAATTATAAGAATTAGTCCATCATTCATAAAATCATATTAATTTTTCAAGAGAAAAGTAGATTTTCAAAAAAATTGGTAAATTTTGTACTTAAACTTCAAAACATTTTCCTAAGGGATATAATAAATATTGGCTAAATAAAAACCGACAAAAAGTTTTCAAAACTTGAAAATTTTTCAATTTTTTAGTTAAAATTTGTGATTTATTAACTAAATAGAACTGACTTTTTTTTAAACTCGTAATTTAAAAAATCAACTCAATTTTAATAATCGAGTATTTTATAAAAATTTGGCCATTTGAAAATTTGTTGATTCGTTAAAAACTTCAGGCCCTGAATTCTGAATTATTAAAGTTGATTTACGTCGTTTTTGAACTAATTTTGCTGTGATTTGAAATACGTTTTTTTGTGCCATTGTTACACGAGTGTCAAGCGTGTTTTTCGCCAATTTCTGCATTTCCACCTCCCTTCCTCCCTCCCTCCACAATTTTCGATCAAGTTTCGTTTCTGTCTGTGATAAATAGCCAATAACCAGCTAAATTATCTGATATTTTGATTTTTTCTTGACTAGGTTGAGATTTTTTTTTTGAATTTTTGGCCAAATTAATTGGAATTTTTCAAAATTTAATCGCATTGTACAAATGGGTAACTATTCGCTTTTATTGATTTTTCACTCGATTTTTGCCTAATTGAATACCTAGCTTGTCGTCTACCAGAATTTCATTTCAATTCAAAATTTTTTTCAAGTTAAAATTATATCGAATTTTTTCAATACCTATCTAAATATTGAATTCTGTTTCATTTTTCAATATTTTAATAGAAGATTAATGAAAATCCCAAACTTGAACCTAGGCTTCTATTTTATTTAAAATTCTATTAAACTAATACTTTGCTAAAAACAAGCCCTAAGTACAAAAGAAATAAGGATCCCTTAGCTCATATTCCCGATTGAAACAGCTGTTTCAAATGAAACTCCACAAGAACCCAAATTAATTAATTTTGGCATCGAATAACACCAAAATTGCTTCATTTTCAATCATTCACCTCTAACAATTATGAATGAAAAGCAAAAAAAGATCCATAAATTCAGAGCTTATCACCAATTTCAGAACAAGTACATAGATATGGTAGATAACAAACGAGCCAATGGCAATAAAATTACAATCAGGTTGAAAAGTCGTATGATCAGTTATCATTCGTTACTCGTACGTCGTACCTCTACCTATATGAATTTGTATAATAGGCATTCATCCTAGGCTATTAATTATATCAGTACCAAACCAAATACGAGTAATAAGAATTTAATAATAATTCTCGTACATAATACCGTACGTACGTATCATGTACCGTAGATAGCTAAATACCATAACTCGTACATCTACTTGTACGTACATGTACGTAAAAAAAAGTTATACGAGAAATTGTTAATAAACGCAGAGAAGTATAGGCATAGGCACAACCAAGACTTGCGAAAATGACAACGAGCGTACATCGCAGCACACGACGCCGTCATCGTCTTCGTAGTAGTGGTATAGGTAATAGAAAGAACTTTCATTTACTTTCATTATATATAATTAGAATATATCGAAGGTAAAAGTGAATTTAATGTTTACTACGTTAGAGAATAACATTGGAGATTTTTCGTAACCTTTCACTCGTATACGCGTACGCACATATACACTTACACATACCACATCATATAGCTTAAACCTTGTCAGTGAAACTTGGCACTCGACTATCGCCGCTGCCACTACCACATGACCGTCGCTACGCTTCTTCTCGATAATAAATTCTATAGCATTTATCATAACCCTGGTATGGGTTTGGGATTCTGGGAATATTTTGAGCAGATGAATAAAATTTATCAAATTTGGACAGAAAATAAAAATTTGAGAGGAAAAGTTCAATTGTACTCATCAAAATTTGATCAGGTTGCCTAAAATTGGCATTTTATAAACAAAATTCGTCAAATTTGGATAGAAAATGAAAATTTGAGAGGGAAAAGTTCAATTATACTCATCAAAATTTGATCAGGTTGCCTAAAATTGGCATTTTATAAATAAAATTTGGCAAATTTGAATAGAAAATGAAAATTTGAGGGAGAAAAGTTCAATTATATTCATCAAAATTTGATCAGGTTGCCTAAAATTGGCATTCTATAAATAAAATTTGGCAAATTTGAATAGAAAATGAAAATTTTAGGGGAAAAAGTTCAAATATATCTACGAACATGATCAGGTTGCCTAAAATTGGCATTTTATAAATAAAATTCGTCAAATTTGGATAGAAAATGAAAATTTTAAGAGAAAAAGTTCAAATATATCTATCAACATTTGATCAGGTTGCCTAAAATTGGCATTTTATAAATAAAATTCGTCAAATTTGAATAGAAAATGAAAATTTTGAGGGAAAAAGTTCAAATATACCTATCACCTGATCAGGTTGCCTGAAATTGACATTTAATTACATTTTTTTTTGAAATTTTCGAAGCTATGAACTGAAGAATAAAATTTCAATAGGTCAAAAGAAAATTCCAAAAATCATTCAAAACGAGAATCCTTGAGGTAGATGAAATAAAACCAATAGACAAGAAAGCATTTCAACATAATGGACTCATTTTCAAAAAGATAATCAAAAGGCCAACACACCAGACATTGAAAATACATACACTTATCGTTGTAGAAATAGGCAAATAGCACATAACGATATATGTATTCGTACTTCATAGTACATATATCAATCTTCATGTTGTAGATAATATTATGTAGAATTGTAGATATATGTATTGCCTATATAACAAGCAAGCAAGCACCTAATCTACTATCGCAGAACCTATACATTAGCACGAATACGAGCAGGTATACGAAGTCCTACATAATAAACTAAACTTTCACGAATCTACAACACTTTGGTGATTTCACGTTCAAGGTCTGCGATAGTGAAATTCGTGTCGCACATGTCGAATTAGCGATGCAGGTTCTCGTTCAATGGAAATCGTTGCCTTAATTACGCATTTTCGCGCGTAAAAGTGCTGACTGTGGCCATCCATTGATGTAGCCAAATGGATTCAAATTGTTAAAATTTTCTGCCTCAATTTCTTTTCGTTTGAGAATCATTGTACGATAGCTCTAGGCCTACAAATTAAATCCAAGTGGTGTAGATTGAGCATTGATACCACAAACAGAAAGTAAACAAATCGATTTTTCAAGAAAAAAATTACTTGACTGTTGGAATTTTATTTTTCTTCAAAAAATGTCCTTTTTAGGCGAAAAAATTAAAATTATCAATATTTCAATATTAAATTCGTGTGTGAAATTGGGCAATTTTTTTTTTCAAATGTTCTTTTTTTTACAATCAACTTTTAATTACGTATAAAAATTTACAGGCTTTTCAATACCTAGGGACATTTTGTATGTTTTTTTCTTTTTAACGCTTTCTGAATTTTTCCTTTTCTCTAGAAGTGGAAAATTGCACATTACAAAATTGAGAAACGAAAAATTAATCATTTTTGGAAATTTTTGAAGCAAGGTTGTACATCCTCTGAAATTTGAAGAAAAAAAACTAGGCGTTAAGTATATTTTACATTGTTGATCAATCTACAAATCAACGGTCCATCACTGATCAAGACAAAATCGAGAGGGGGGAGGAGGGAGAGAGGAGAGGAGAATCAGCTTGACTACAAAAATGACTATAGGTACATTATATTGCATTTTCGACGAATAAGAAAATGTACAAAGCGACATTAAAAAATGAATTTTCAATCAACAGCCAAAATGGCATTATTGGAGAAGGTGGGATTGAAAATTTTTGACCAACAATGAGATATACTTTTTTCAGACTTTAAAAATTCAATTCAATTTTTTTCATTTTTCCTAAATTGATTTAAAACGACTCCCCCCCCCCAAAAAAAAAAAATCATCAGCACTAATCGTATGAATCAAATATCTTTCCTTATCTTTTTGAATTGGACAAATTAAATGATCTGAGTCAATAATATCTATTTAGTAACCTATACTATTCAGTGAAATGATTTGGGTTTCATTTTTTTAATCGAAAAAAAAGAAAATTGAAATGTCTGAAATGAGGATAATGATGCAAATTTATACCTCAAATTTGAAATTAATTATAATCTAGTCATTAAAAAAAAAAGTTTCAAGTTTGAATAAAAGAAGAAAAAAACACAAAAAGCCTTTTGCAAAAAAAAATTCAAAAATTTTATCGTAGGTCTCAATAGAAAATATTTCAAATTTTTGGACAGTTGAACGTGAATAATTTTCGAAAAAAGTATTGAAATTTCAATATTTAGATCAAAAATTATCTAATTTTACTGAGCCATTTCTTGGCGAGAAAATTTTGAAGATTTTTCCAAATTTTTTCTATTTTCAATGAATTATGAAAAATTAATAAAATTACTCACTCATTTAGATAGGTATCTAAGCTTCTCATTCTATTGTAGCGATGAAAATGTCAACTCACCTGAAACATAAAAAAAAGTAAATTGTTTGTTAGTTGATTTTTTGTTGCACTAGGACAATTTTTTTTTGAAAAATCCAATTTAAAAAAACAGAAATTAGTTATTTTGAACGCTAGACGAAGTTCTGAGCACAAAAACTGTAAATACATAAATCCTTCCCCCACCTGAACCTACCACATCGGCCTTTAAATCTAATTAATGTTCAAAAAAAGTTGAAAATTTTAAAATTTTAAAAACTGATTGTTTTTGAAAATGGTTTGTAGACTTAGTATGAATGTTTATTGGCACTTATTTTTCTTTATTATCCAGTCATCAAGGTGATTTTAAAAATATTATAATTTTGTTTGATACAAAACACAATTTTTCAAAAAAAATCCTATGAAAGATGTTAAAAAAATTTTTTACCCACACAAATCGTCAGTGGAAATTTTTTACAATTTTCCCAATTTTTGAAAAAGATGAACCTCTGGATTCATCGGTGTACTAGTTAGTGACTAGTTTTTTTTTGTACAGAATATATCATATACCTGTATACTAGGGTGGGCCGAAAAACCAAAAATTTTGATTTTTTAAAAGTTAACCCCCCACCCCACAAAAGTTGTTGGCTGGATAGACAAGACAAATAAAATAAAAAATTTCAAAATCGATTCATATCTTCCGATCCCGCAAGAGCCTTCAATTTCTTCAAAAATTGCCAAAAATTAAAAATTTTGAAAAAATTTAAAATTGACTAAAATTAATTTTAAAGCTTCTGTAGTGACTATCTAGACCAAAAAGCACATTTTCTTGAAAAAATCAATGTTTTATAACTTTTTTCAATTTTTTTCAGAGATATGAGAAATTTAAAAAAACGATAAAACATGGATTTTTTCAAAAAAAATTGTGCTTTTTGTTTTAAATAGGCCCTAAATAAGCTTTAAAATTGATTTTGATGAATTTTGATTTTTTTTTTAATTTTTAAAAATTTCTGAAAATGTTGAATTTTTGACAATTTTCAAAGAATTGAAGGCTCTTGCGCGATCGGAAGATATACATAAATCGATTTTGAAATTTTTCATTTTATTTTTCTAATCTATCCAGCCAACAACTTTTGTGGGGTAACTTTTTAAAAATAAAAATTTTTGGTTTTTCGGCCCATCCTACTGTATAGGGTACGTTTGATTTTTTTTTTGAAATTTGCAATCCAGTTGATCTTTGATTTACGATATTTTTTTCAAATGTCGGAAACGTACAACCACAATGAAGGTGGGAGAGTGAAACGAGCCAATGAAGAAAATTATATCATTATCAAAATTATTTAAATTTGAAAACCCATGCAAAAGCGGTGTTTTTTCAAAAGAAAATTGTTAAAGTTTTTATTTCAATTTCAATGCATACATTTCAATTTGGAAAATCTACCTTCCTCAACATTTTTTAATCTTGTTATGTACCTCTAGCTTCCACATAAATAGATAATTTTCAATGTTGCTTTCCACTCCCTCCCATTCTAATTACGAGTACGTATCTGCAGGCACAAGTACTGAGAATATTTTATTCCAGGATAGGTTCGGGATCTTCGCGAAGGAAGTTTCGATAATAGAGATGCTCCCATCTTTTTTCGTGGGTAAAATTTAGCGGACCCGTATTTGCCTCGTAAAGTAAAATGCAAAAATGTTTCAAATTATTTTTTAAAAAGTTGTTCAACTTCTAGGAAAATAAATGAAAAATTACGTATAAATCAATGAGATTGAGAAGTAGTTTCAAAGATTGTTTAAACTATAGAAATTGTGAAAAAATAAAGTAAAAATGATGAATTTGCACAAAAATCATCAAAATTGACGTAGATCTAAAAGCAAATGAAATTTTGATAAAATTATGAGAAATTTTGTAAAATACCAAAATACCAGAACGTTTTATAAAAACGATTCCAATTGAAAGCAACATTTTGTAAAATTTGCCAGTTTAAAAATCAATTAAATTGAGCTTACCTACATAAATCTGTAAAAAGCAAAAAATTGAGGTTGTTTAACAAAATTTACTTTTTCATTTCTTATTCACGATCTGGATCTTTTTATGAAATTTCAGTATTGTATCACAGCTAAATCGAATACCTATCTAAAGGAACCAGACAGTGGTAATTATTCCTCTCTCCAATAACAGACAAAACTGCGCTTATAACAGGGAATTTTTCAAAAATGGTAGCCCAAAAAAATTAAATTTCGTCGGAAATTTTCAAAATTGAGGTTATGGATTTTAGATGATGCTTTTTTTTGATTTTGGGAAGTCATAAATTTTAAGCTAATTTGATGACTTCATTTTTTATGACCTTTTGAAAAACCGCGAAAGATAGTTTAAAATCATGTGAAAGTCAGGGAATAAAAGTTGACTCCGGAGCCAGCCGGAGTCAGGGAGTCAAGGTCAAAGATTGACTCCGGAGTCAAAGTGGAGTGAAGAGTCGAGATCTGAAATTGACTCCGGAGTCAAGGAGGAGTCTAAAGTCAGGGTGTGAGTTTGACTCCGCGGAGTCAAAGTGGAGTCAGGAGTTGGGGTCTGAAAGTGACTTCGGAGTCAAGGTGGAGTCAGGAGTCAACTTTCTCCCTTGATTTCGCAGTCAGATGAAGTCAGGGATCAACTTTTCAATTTTTAAATTCTCCCACCCCTTCTCCTCCTTTATTTGTAATATTGAGAGAGGTTGCACTAGGATAAATTATTAATTAATGGCTGATTTCTACTCCCTGTTCCGGAGTCGGAGTCAAACTGACTCTAAATTGACTCCGGAGTCGAGCTGGAGTCAGAAACCAAGGTGGAGTTAGGTGTGTTTGACTCCGGAGTCACGGTGGAGCCAGGAGTCAAGGTCTGAAATTGACTCGAGAGTCAAGGTGGAGTCAGGAATCAGAATGTGAGTTTGACTGCGGAGTCAAGGTGGAGTCAGGAGTGAAGCCGGAGTCAGGAGTCAACTCTGGTGAAAGTTGATTAAGAAGATTAGTTGACTTTTCATGGGGATCTAGTGGGAAAAAATGGTAGGACGATGCAATTTTACCAATTAAAATTTTTCAAAATATAGTACAAATTGCTTAAAAAGGTCAAGATTCCTCAACTTTTTGTAACCTATTTAAAAAAATTTTCACCCTTAGGATGCTCACCCAGAATCCCCTGACATTCAACCAGCATCACCTAGGTACCAATTAACGTTGGCTAAGAACCTAAAATTTGAAAAAAATGTTATATTCCAAATTCGACAAAATTTCGGTAAATTCCAAATTTTAATCTTTCAGATATCTCTACTCTGCACTTCTCTCATTCTCATACCACATAATTCTGCTCAAATCACCTTTGAATAAATTATGCAAATTTTCAATCAAGTGAACCACTCTCACACCGATGCATATCTATCGCGAATGGAAACCACTGGTAAAACGAGCGCGCAACTTGAACTTTCCAAAAAATGAAAAAAAATTACGATAAATTTTTCCTCACACCAACTGCCTCCTCAACTAGCCATATTAGGGCACTATAGAAGTAGGTGAAATTGGCCACCATTTTGGGTGCAAGAAGAAAAATCTTTAAAAATGTATTATATAAGTATAATTATGAAATTTTTGAACGGAAAATAAAAGGGCTGTTGAAAAATACACGTCTCTTTACATTTCATATAATTTTGTAAAATTTTAACATTTTATGAAAAGAAAAAAAAATACTAAAAATTGGCGAAAATTTGAAAATATTAAATTTAATAAAACTGGAAAAGTAGTTACATCAATCAAAAGCTATTTTAATTCTCGTTCGAAATTGTTATTACCAAAAATTTAAAAAAATGAGTACTTTTTGAGTTATTTCCAGAGAAAAGTCGTTTAATTCCCATATACTTCTATAGTAAACTGCTTCTTCTTGCACCCAAAATGGTGGCCAATTTCACCCACTTCTATAGTGCCTTAGCCATATTACTACGTATTTTAGCACCATTCAATCACTTTTCCAAATGAAATAACAATTTTTTTATCTGAATTTGTACCCGAGCCCTCGTCCCCGCCTTGATTTATGTTTACAAATATTGAATGAATCAACGACGAGGAGTTCAATGATTTCACGACGAGGTTTTGTTTTTGCATCAAACTTTTCCATCAAAGTGAGAGAATTTTTAAAAATAAAAATTATCGATTCCAACAATACCGGTTTTTCTTTTTCGTTAACGAAAATTTTATTTATAAATTCGTACATTAATTTGTTTTTTCATTCACCATCATCGGTCGTTGTTTTGGTATTGTTGGTGGTAATAATAAAGCGTGAACCATTATCGACGCGAATCAGGTATCGAGGTATTAGCAGCTCAGCACCTACTAGGTACGTATTTTAAATACACATTATACTAGTAGCTAATGATCAACTGCAACTCTATTAAAAAAAACACAAAACCTTGATCGGCTCGCGCAGTATAAAAGACCAGTAGCTAATTTGCCAACGGGCGACAATCAATCGAAGGAAACATCTCTACCGCCGAGCTTCTGGTATAGACATAAGGCATCTTTTAATTATATTCTCTTACGCTGAGATTTAATTACTTCTAAATACATAGTCGCTGGTTATTTATACCGCAGCGAAGACGTCGAGGGGAGGAATTTGAGGCGAAACAAAGCGGTTTTCTAATACTCGGCGAATAATTACTGTTGAACTCGTAACGGTTCTGGAGGCTCCTCAAGACTGCTCAGCTCGCGAATGCAGATCGACACAATGCTACAGATTCTGGCGTAATTCGCAGCCATGCAACTTTCTTTTCTGCGGATCCGTTGGCGAAGACGGTTGTGCGCTCTGTTCATCGACATCGACGCAGCAGCGGTACTCTGGAGGCCTCGGCGGCCATAGAATGCACCGAAGAGCGGCGTCGCGTCGCATCACATCACATCTTCGCCTTCGCGTAACAATTGCAATCGCCGCACGTCACACCGCGCCCATTATGCAGTTTCGTAACCGTTACGCGGAAGTAATGCTGTAACAGTAACAGTTCAACATGTTTGCCATTCTACCAGTGGCCAGTATCCGCGGCCAGTACAAATACCTATGTAAATTGTAAACATCTTCCAAGATAACTCTTCGTTTTCAATCGGCCCCTCTCCCCGTTGCCCCTCCGCAGCGTTCTTCTGGTTCTGCATTGGCGGATGGTTTTATTGAACGAAACCCGTGTAACGGGATTTCGGTTTCTGGCAATGCAGTCCAGAAGCGAAAAATAATTGGCCGAGAAGCTAGAGACACCGACAGCTGCAGAATGTACCCTTGACTGCCTCAGACTAACGGGCCAACTGCAAAATCATCGTCGAAGTCGACGACCGAAGGACCGATGATCGAAAAATTACCTCACACGGAATCTCAATCGGTATAAAAAATTCAGAAAAAATTGAGTAATTTGCTCCGATCGTCGAGAATTTCCAGACACCTGGATCATCACTCTTGGTCCGAGATTCACACACCCGAATTTTCGCATTCTTCGTCTCGAGACGACCGCACATTGGCGAGCACTCGCGTAACCGCGAGTATAATACACATCGTTATATTGGCCTAACCGTAAGTTGGAAAATACTCGTACTCGACGCGGTGTTATTGAACCAGGAAGAGTTGCGGTTTTTTAGGTCATATCGCCTACACTAGGAGAGGCGGACAGTGTACGCGACCGGGCCCTTCATCTTGGTTGCTTCTCGTCGTCTTCGTCTGCCGCGCTTCACCGTGCCATCGCAGCTTCGCGTAACGTGACCGGCAGGCTTGTGCCCTCAGGCCGGTGGCCTAATCTGCGAATTTTTCTACTCGACCGGTGTCGCTGCAGAGGTGATTTTACCTTTACGTAGAATTTCGTTTTTAATAAATATTCGGATTGACCTTGCGTAGAGTCTGGCCAATAAATGAATGAACGGTAGCATGGGCATTGGGTGCAGGTCCATGGAACAAATTATGTAGCCGCAGGATTGGATCTGGTTGCAACGGTACTTGATGACTTTCTGATTAAAGTCTGGAAATTTCCACAAAATCGTTATGTTCTCTTACGTGGAAGATGGTCATTTGGATAACAGGCCAGAGCCGTTATGTGTTGAGAATCGTAACTGAAGCCGAAGGTTCATCGATGGAAAATTTGATTGAAACTGGGACCAATTTTTATTTTCGTGGATTTATTTGCAATCTCAATTATAACTAATGCTTGAATTTTTCAATCAAAATGATTAAGTTGGAAAAAAAATCAGTACCTAACCTGGGATGTGGAATTCGCACTTGACATCGAATAAAGCTCTATCTGCCGGCCAAGCCTTTAACTACAACGAAACAATGGTCATTTTTTTCTGCGCATGTATTCTTACGGAAAATTCGCGATTTTCAAAAATTAATTAAAAATCATGTAATGATCGTGGAGTGTTGATTTTTGATTTAAATAAAAGAGCAATTCTTTCTCTTTTTGAGAATTTTTTTTTCTTATTTATGTAGCTTATTTTTTACGCACAAAAAAAGATGTATTTACAAGTAGCCTTTTTTTCATTCTTTCTACAAAAAGGCGACCTAAAATTACTGTCAAATTGGGTTTCCGTTCTTTCCCATGACGTGACGCTTGGTTTACAATTTTTAACAAATTAATCTTGCTCTAAATGGTGAGAAAATTACCAAGAATTTCCTCATTCGCAGAAGAGATCCACTGAGGATGCTAAAAATTTCTGAAAAAATCAAAAATACTGTGTGACGTGTTATTTTTTATAATTTAGGGAGTGCAGATTTCGAATTTTGACACAGTTTTTCGATTTCATCCCTCAGCACCCATCATAAGCGCACCTAGAAATTGTGTAAGGGAGGGGCTCAGATTTCGAGAAAAATGGGAGGGAGTCAAAATTCAATGGAAAAAAGAAGTAATCCGTTATTTCAGAGTTGGAGTAGTTGGGGTATTTTCAGTAGGAAGATAATACATATATTATACCTACAGATTTGAACGAAGAAAAATTGAAAAATTACGAGATTTTCTGATTCTTTCAGTCAAAATTGATTTTTTCTGATAAATGGGGCATTGCTTGAGAAATTGGTAATTTTTGACCAAAAAATCAGTGAAAAATCACTAATTTTCAATGAAAATTTTTGCACTGATTAAAAAAGACAATTTCTGCATATTCAACTGATTCAAAATACTCTTCTTTGACATTATCATGATAAAAACTTCATTGTCGAACTTAAGGGAGGGCTCGAGCCCCCTGAGCCTCCCTCCATGGGTGTGCTTTTGGCACCCTCCCTGTATCCCCAAATCATAAATTTCAAAAAATGTCAACTTACAGTGAGACATATGGTTTGGAACGTTTTCGATGATGCTGAGCTCAAATTTCATTTAGTTTGGAAATTTGACCTCCCTTAGCCCCCCCCCCATGAGAGAGTACGGGTGTATGGGGGTTAAGGAAGGGTAACAACGTAAACCTAAGGGTACGAGGGGGGTTTCCTCTTTTCCTCATCTTTTCTCCAAAAAATAAAAAATTTAAGAAATTTGAAAAAAATGAGAAAAACCTATTACCATCGAAGTGAATTTGAAATTTGAATTTTTTTCACTTCGTTCATTTCATCTCCTCCCTTCAGCAATAAAATTCAGTTCAATTCAATTATCATACTTCTCTATGAATTTTTTACCAAAACAGAACTGAATGATTCGAAAAAATAATTTAAAAAAAAACGAAAAAAAGGTGTTGATGGAAATTTCGTTACAGTATCATGACCCTCGCTCTCTTACCTATTCACTGAAAAATTAAAAATTTGGAAGAGGAATTGAAAAATTGTCAAAAAATGTAAAAAATTTGCAAGAGATATAAAAACTGGAAAAAATTGGAAAAAATTCACCATTGAAGTGAATTAAAAATTTGTAATTTCCCATTCCGTTCATTTCAATTTCTCCATCCCCCACAATAAAATTCAGTTTAATTCCCCTTATAAAAACATTTTTTGAGATATTTTTAAGAAGAGGTGAAAATTCAGTCTGTACGAAGAATCATAACCCCTCCTTTCCTGCCCGTCTCCCAAAAAATATTTTTTTTTAATTTGAAGAAAATTTTCGAAAAATAACAGCACCAATTTACCATAAAATTAAATTTTAAATTTGTATTTTCCGATTTCATCCACCCCCCCCCCACAAAATAAATACAAATGAAATTCTTTCCAAAATTAAACGATTCGAAATGATTAAAAAATTGAGGATAGAGATACCTACAAAGAAATAAAGTTAAGTTTGGATTGGTAATTTTTTCTTCCCTCCTAAAAATTCAATTCGATTCAATTTACATCCGTTTTCTTTATAAAAATGCAAATATTTTGCAATTATTTTCAACAATTATGCTGGGAAGGAAAAATCTTCACTTTTTGGGTAAACTACTTCCTCCGATTCCTTTATTATTGCTGTGCTGTAATCAGTTGTGATGATTTAGGGCCAGTTGTACCACACGGAGTTAACTGCTGAACCTGGGTTTAAACCTCCGATTTCAATGGGTTAAACCAGGTTCAGCAGTTAACTCCGTGTGGTGCAACTATACATTAAAGAATTATAATGTTGATTAAAATCTCACACGAAATTACATTTTACAATAATTTCAGAAGACATGAAGTAAGATTAGAATTCATATAGGGAAAAAAAATTAAAATTAGGCTCTGGGGTATTCGAAGCTCTTGAATCAAATTCTGAGGATATTCTGACCCACACTCAAACCGGCGTCTACAAAAACGAGGGAGAAAGGATCCATACGAAAAAAAGTCCTGGAAATATCTTATGTGATATGAAATCTGTGTTTTTACCAGGGACGCACCCGGGGGGGCTTGGGATGCTCGAGTCCCCCCCCCCCCTTAAGCTCGGCAAGGAGATTTTTTTATCATAAAAATGTCAAAGAAGAGTATGATTTTTTTTAAAAATTATTTCTTAAATAAACATACCACTTTTTACATTTGAATAAGTTGAATTAGCAAAAATTCTGTCTTCTTCAATTAGTAAAATTATTTTCATTGAAAATTAGTGATTTTTCGCTAATTTTTCGTTCAAAAATTACCAATTTTTCAGTCAATGTCCCATTTATCAGAAAAAATCAGAAAATCTCGTCATTTTTTAATTTTTTTTTTTCGCTCAAATCTGTAGGTATATATTATTTTCCTACTAAAAATACCCCAACTACTCCAGTCCCACTAAAATAACAGGTTACGTCATTTTTTCATTGAATTTTGACCCCCACCCCATTTTTTTCAAAATCTGAGCCCCTCCCTTATGCAATTTCTGGATGCGCCTATGGTTTTTACCTCCCAAGTTCATTTTCTTAAAAAGTCCAGAGGGAGCCCCATGAAGGTGAGAGAATGAACCAAAATTGGGAATTTTTCAAACTATCGAGTGAGGTATCAAAATCCATGGTTTTGGCCTCCCGAGTTCATTTCCGGTGTCATTTTCCTAAAAAAAAAAAAAACTTAAAACGAGGCTCATAGAGATTGGAATAATGGTCAATGGGCCAAAATTGAGAAATTTTTGAATGAGAGATAAAATGTATGCTTTTTAACCCTCAAAATCCATTTTTGAGATTATTTCGACCTTCAACCTCGAACTATGAAATCTGAAGGTCTTTAGGATGAAAAGAGGGAAACAATTTGGCCTCTCTCCAATTTTAGATAGAGATAGGCAGGGAGAGTGGAAGAAACTGAAGCAACATTTGTACAATTTTTCCAATTCGACGACTAGTTTATTAAAAAAAAAAACACTGAAAATTTCAAGAAAAACCCAAACCAAAATCTATGCCCATTCGAGATCAAGTTTAAATTCGATTCACCTACATCCACTTGATCAGTCCCACCGTCTACCTAATCTTAAACGAATCCCTAGATACCTATATTTTTCTCCGCCTCGATGGGGAATTCAAAGTGCGTCATCAAGACGATGACGCGCCGAAGAATTTGCAACAGATAGAAAATGTGTCATGAGTATTATGTTGATGCCATAAACTATTATCAAAGGGGTAACACACGTTACCTAAGCATACCGTACACGTTCACCAGCATTACAGGAACCAATAGAGTAGGAGCAAGAGCAATCATAGCTCCAGCAAAACAACATTACATCAAGTTCTAGAAAAAAGTACCCAGACCTACGTCCATAGATCGATACACAATAGGTATTTAGTCATAAACACTGACCATTGCGTCAGTTTCACTGATCGATAATCCTCTTATAATATCGCTATCATCATCGATATCATTACTGTTTCACCATACAATCGATCAAAAGTACGTTGATCACACAAACAATACACAAGTACGCCTGACCCATAACAAAATGCTCTTTTTTCATTTCATACCCAGAGTGGCAAGGGATATCGGGGTGAGTACCTATATTACAGAATGCATTGGTATTGGTACTGTATGTGGTAGATATACATATACTCAATACCTACACATACTTTAAAACTGGTTTGGTGACCTGACATGAGAATACAAAAGTACACATACCGCATACGTACGTAAACGTGTAACGTGCTCAATACTGACGACCGCGACGAGCGACCCCTCTCAATGAGATTCTTTAAATTCGTTTAATACGCGGTTACGCGCTACCGCGTTTTTCAACTCGTATAGATAGGTATACGTACGTAAAATACGTACTTCAACGGTACCTAGCTATTTTCCAAATCGCCTAAAAAAATTTTCACCATAATATAGGTAATTATCTATACGCACGGTATAGCAAGGTGCCTAACTGCCTACTACCTACGTAGATATGGTTCTGTATGTGAACCTATGCGATAATAAAATGTCATGTTGCGTTTACGTAGATTCAAGGTGTCCACAACATTTCAGAAATGATTTTCTCTGACTTTTTTAGGTTTTTCGGATCAATTTCTCCAAGTTTTCCAAGCCTTTAACACATAATCTGTATGAAACAGGAGGGGGGGGAGTTAAATTCTGACACGTGATCATGGTCAAAGGCATCCGTGCGTTTTCAAAAAAAAAGATTTTAAATGAATTTTCAAGGTGTCTCATAAAATTGTAAAATTAATGGTATAACAGGGTGTCCACTATATTTCAGAAATGATTTTCCCTGACTTTTCCAGGTTTCCCAGACCAATTTTTCGAATTTTTCCAGACCTTTTAAATATAATATTCGTGAGCCAAGTGGTGTGGGGGGGGGGGTGATTTTCACGTGATGTACTTACATCCCAAAAAATTGAATAAGAATGATGTAAAATGCATGGGTCTAACGATTTTTTTGTCTTCAAAATCACTAGAAACTTTTTACGAAATTTTTAGGTGCTCCTCTTCGGGCTAAAAAAAGATTCCTGAAAATTTTTGAGCTCATCCAACTCCCCCTCGCCACAAAAATGTGAAAATTTAAATTTATTACCTACAGAAAACATTTAAAATAAAAAGAAAAAACTAAGATTTCCAATGCAAAATTAAGTTTGGAAAAATGAAACAAATTATGCCAGGGTGTCTACCAAATCAAACGAATGAAAATTCGGATTTTTCCGGGCTGAAAATTCGGATTTTTCCGGGCTGAAAATTCAAAAAAATTTTCACATTTTACCCCCTCTCCCCCTCCTTTCAATGAAAAACGCATGCCTCAAATTTTTAAATTCGCGAAATCCCCTGCAATTTTTTGTTTTGTACCAATAAATAAAAAAGTCAATGAGGAAATAAAATACATATAGTAAGTAAATCATTTTTATGGAAATATATAAACGTGTAGAGCCCGAGCGAAGCGAAGGCTGAAATTTTTTCAAAAAAATATCTTCAAAAGATTAAAATTTACCACTTTTTCCTCATTCATGTTTTCCAAAACATGCATGGCCAATAATTTCGAATTCTGTTCCATTCCCTCCTTTTTTTTTCAACATCGTGGTCAAGAGCATCATGGCATTTTTTTCTTATCATAGCTCATTAAAAAGTAAGTTTCCAAAAAACTCATTTTAAATAAATTCTATAAAAAGAAAGAATGTAAATTACCCCGATAGCGAGGGAAAATGTTTTTGAATAATTCATAATTCAATGGACAAAGACATGCATTTTGAGTTATCACAGTTAACAAAAAAATATGAATAAAAAAATCAGATAAAAGATGTAATAATTTGTGATTCATATTTTTTTTGGATTTTTGAAAAAATTCCAGAGAAAATTTCAGAATTCCTTGACTTTCCCAGACCACCAAATTCCCTGACTTTTTCCAGTTTTCCAGGTGTTCCAGAGAATGGACACCCTGTATAACTTTTGTAAGTAAGTCTGAATTTCTATTTTAGTAAGTTTTTTTTTTTTTTAATTTGAAGTGAGTGAAGATTTTAATAAGGAAGGAGGGGGGGGGGGTCATTCATGTCAATTTTTTGGGATTTTCTCAATGGTTTAAGCGATGAAGAATCGAAAATGTGTTTTTTTTAATTTTCTAAAATCAAGATTCATATTAAGCATAGAAATTGAAAATATGATCTCGTTCTCTGACTAGGGATATAAACTTTTTTAAAAATTAATTTTTTGGTATTTTCTAAATTTTACTAGATTTTTGAAAAAAAATTTACAAGTTTTTTTTAAATTAAAAAAAAAAGATTTTTTCGGAAAATCAATAACCGTTTTTATTATTTCCAAGTGAATCTAAATTTATACTTGAAAAAGTTTGGTGTTTTGAGACAAAATACTCAATTTTTTTACAATTCTTTATTCCAGTTTCAACTAAGTAAGTAAGTAAACATGCTGGATAATTTTCTTCTCTTGAAAAGTATGTTTTAAATCAAAAACTGGGTATTTAAAAAATTTTTACTAGTCACGGGAGAAAAATGGAAAAAATTACGTATATTTGGTCAAAATTACCTGACTTTTGTATGTACCAATTGTATGGTCCAATAAAATGAAGGAAAGTAAATTATGCCCAGCGTACCAAGGGCATTTTTTTTTTGAAAAAGTCATAAATTAATGAACGAAGACATGCATTCAAATATCAATTTTCTTGTTTTAAAAGTATGGTTAACAAATTGTCAAATGAAAAAAGTCATACTTAGGTACTTACTCGTATAGGTAAAGGTATTGAGGAATGGAAGAATTTGGTCCAAGCCAAACGAGGGGAATTTTTTGTTGAAAATTTATGATGAAATAAACAGAAAAACACTTTCCATACAGATACCGAATTTATCCATCAGAATTTTAACAAAACTTCAGCACAAATGTCAAAATTCTCTGACCTTTCCTTTCCAGATTTTCAAAATTTTCTGAATTTTCCAGATTTTCAATATTCCTTGAATTTCCCAGTTTTTTAAAATTCCCTGAATTTTCCATATTTCATAATTCTCTGACTTTTTCAGGTTTTCCAAAAATTGGATATTCTGGTAGATGGACCATGCTGTGTAACAACTGTCAAACAAAGAGACCTTGTCATTGGCAAAAAGAACTACCGCAACTTCTTTGTACGTAAACAAATGAGTATGGAATTAGGAATTACCTACGTACGTGGAGAGAGTTGGGACAATCGTCCTAAGTTCAGTGTTAGTATAACATAAGGGTGTGGTGTATCAAGATTGGCTTACGACTTACGGCTAGTAGTGCCACCGCCACCAGTCTCCGTTCCATTCGCGCGGTCAATGACCGAGAAAATTCGACCATTCAGTGCTTCTCAAGATTTCTCGTTGCGTTATGTTACGTATATGAACGGTTTTCGCTATTATGCCTATTATCTAATGCTTAAATAGGAATCTTCTCTTCATGTTGCATTTTACGAAGCAAATAATATAAATATTTCTATTGCGAATGTTTCGTGTTTTGTGCAATAATTTCGGGTGATTTTCAACTTTTTTTGATAGGATTACAAAAAGTAAAATACGCAAGGACTGGATGGAATGTGGGAAGTGGGAAGGAGAATACCCCCTCCCCCGACCATGAAAGGCACTTTCAGTTTGAAAAAGTAAATTCAAGTCGAAAAATTTGTAAAATTGCTCTTTTACAGTTTTTTGAAAGGAAATTTTCATCTATTTTAAGGCGAAAAAATGAAGAAAAACCACAAGTAAAAGTTGATAAAAATTTAATTTCAGGCAGAAATTTCCGATTTTTCGTTCTTGAAATATTATCAACACCATTTTCGATTCTACAAATAGATAAGTATTTCAAAGAATCAAAATGAGTGTTATGCAAAAATTTCAAAACCAATACCAAACCTCTTTTTTGTGTATTGATAGTGGTAAAGAATTCAGATAGGTATTGGTATCCTTTTCCAAAATATGACGGTATTGGTTTGGTATCAGTTACAGGTTTCAAAGGTACTGGTTCCGGCACCGGTACAGAGGCGTCGTCAAGGGGGGCCGGGGGCGGCGGCAGCCCCCCTCAAAAAAAATTCTGGCCCCCGCTTGGCCCCCCAAAACTTATGTGGTATTTATAAATATACATTACACTAACATCAAATAGGATTTTCAAAGCATTAAAACATGAAAAAAATGTCTTTTTAGAGCATTAAAAATCCAATTTTTTCAAAGCTTCGCCCTCGCTTCGCTCGGGCATGAACAAAATTACAATTCTATAATCTGTCTGAGACGAAAGGGCAGAAGAAGGCTCCCTTTTTACCCCCTCCCCATTTTTAACAGGTGAAAAAAGTCAGTCCCCACTCCCCCTCCCCTCCATATCTTCCATTTTGAAAAAGCAAAAAAAAGTTGTCCAACACACGGCCCCTTTTGTGCCCCCCAATTTTCAATTCTGACGACGCCACTGCACCGGTATCAGTTTTGAAATTGGAATTTTCCCTGTTTTCACCAAGTTTTGGTATATGTATGTAGTTTGGTATCGGTTCTCTTTTTTTTTTTTGATACAATTGCGTTTTGGCAACGTTTCAGTTACAGTAAAGTTCGGGTAACGTTTTTGTTACTTCTCGGTTACTTTTATAATGATAACGTTATAGTAACATTATGATTACAACAACGTTTTAGTAATGTTATGACTCCGATAACGTTGTGGAAACGTTATGCCTTCGATAACGATATGGAAACGTTACGATCGTGGGATGGAAACGTTACGATCGCGATATGAAACCGTTACTATATGGAACGTTATGATCATGATACCGCTATGGAAACGTTATGATCACGACAGCGTTGTGGAACCGTTACAACGTTACGATCAGGATACCGTTATGGAAACGTTATGATCACGTGATGGAACCGTTATGATCACGATAACGTTATGGAAACGTTATGATCACGATAGCTTTATGGAAACATTACAACGTTACGATCAGGATACCGTTATGGAAACGTTACGATCAGGATACCGTTATGGAAACGTTATGATCACGATACCGTTATGGAAACGTTACGATCACGCGATAGAACCGTTATGATCACAATGCCGTTATGGAAACGTTATGATCACGATAACGTTATGGAAACGTTACGATCATGTGATGGAAAGTTATGATCACGATATAGTTATGGAAACGTTACGATCACGATACCGTTATGGAAACGTTACGACTACGATCAATATTTTTCAAAAAAAGAAAATTGGAAAATAATTGTTATTCAAAAGTTGATTTCAGCTTATTGCAAAAGGTGTCACTTGATGACGTAATGAGCTGACTTGAAAAATTCCCCATCCACTCATCATTTACTCAAATCATATTCTCACACCCGGTGGCGTCTGGAAGTGGGGTACAAGGGATACATTGCCCCCCCCCCATCATGACGGGTACTAAGTATCATTTGTACCTCCCCCCCCCCCCCCCATCACATCAGATAAGTCATTAAAATATCGGGAAAAAATGTTTTTTGGGACATTGAAAATTTAATTTTTTCAAAGCTTTCCCCTCGCTTCGCTCGGACATAAATAAAATCACAATTATATAAATTATTTGAAGCAACATAACGAAAAAATGCTTCTTTTTGCCTCCTCCCCCAAAAATCCTTCTGGTATTCCAAGTCTTGTTACTCATTTTGTACCCTCCCAAAAAAAAAGCTTCCGACGCCACTGCCCACCCCCAAATAAATAATGAAAAAGATTTATTAAATCAAAACTGATGAACCTTTTTCTCATTCCAACTTTTTGAGAAAATTCAGTCGAATGATAAAATTTTAGATCCACTGGAGACCTTTCAAGCTGCACTGGCTAATTACCCTCCACCACTCGGACGACCATCTTATTCACATTTAAATTACCACAAAACAAACACACAGGTACCTATTACGTTACTTACACCTATTCTTATAAAATATGAACCTGTTACCTACATAGACCACATATTAGCATTTAAAGGTGCGAATTTCGTTAATTATTCATTTCCTTTATGTGCATATTTAAGTATTCTCGTTATTGTATTCTTTATCGGTAAAGTATTCGCATAGTGAATCCAAAACCGAACTCATCACTCGGGTAATACGTGTACAACGAGACAAGCATTTTGAATACCGATGCAACGTAACGACTCGTATTCTCTTCACTTTTGGCCAATTATTACGAATTTATACGTAAAAGTAAATTTAAAAAATATTCGAACTCGTGACCCTTCTTCGAGCAACATTCGAGAAAAACATTCGCATCGGATCGCACGCGTACTACGTACGTATTTCTAGCATAACCTCTATAGACCTACATACAACTCGCAGTCGTAAAAAATTTTTCAGGTTTATCTCGTGATTTTTTTTCGGACGACCCATGATGCCATGCGTCGTGCACATGCACAGGTTAGGTTACTCGTACACGTAATAGGCAACAATTCACATTATCGGATGCGCCGACCGGCAAGCCGAGGCAAGGTTACGATACGAAAAAAATTTATACTCGTACGAGTACACTCGTATTCAGCAATAAAATTAAGAATAACGGTTTCTCGACCGCTCTGCGGTGCTCGTATATGGTAGCATATCCATCATCATCGTAGGCTTCATTTGGACGTCGAGTCGCGTAGATTCCATCCCGCGTCCATCTGATCCGAACAAGACTCACAAATTTACGTACCGATGTCGAGTTCGAGATTCGACTAGAGCAGTTGAGTGGCCGAGCTAATCGCGATGAAACAGCTTCGCGCCAGATCTGCTCTGGATCGAAGACGCGGGCTATGTAGTGGGCGTTCGATGTTCTAGAAATTTCAATCCCGAGAGCATTTCACTTTTATTATAAAGACATTCAGCTTTCTTCTGGTTCGAATAAAAGTGCGAGTTGTAAGTTTTATTGAAAAAAGAAAGTGTCAGTCAGTTAGGCCGCAGTCCGAAGCTGGAGTGCGTGATTGTGATGTATGACAGTTTACCGTTACGTCATAACCGGAATGAAATGACTAAAAATTATAAAAAATGAAGAACAATATTTGCTATTTGTTCTGGAATAGGGGAATGTGGGAAGAGCGAGAGGTTAATTGAATAGGAGCTTGGGAGTGGATTCGCTGATAAGCAGATTCTTCAATTGTTAAGTGGATGGTAGATAACACCTAGATATGCAGTATGACTGTTCAGCAATGTTTGGTCAAAATGACTTCTGACTGAATGAATCAGATGACATCGAATTATTTATCATGAGGTCTTCCTAGAAGTGTTGTAAGGTCTGAAATTTTGGTTCCATGCTCATTATTTCGAAACCGGTTTCATCGAATATAATTTGATTGCACTTTTCACACAGGTTTTATGAAATCGCGATTCTGAATTTTTAAACCTGTGGTCAAAAATTCCAAAAAATGAAGATGTGAAAAAAAAGAAGTGAAATATACCTATGTAAGTTTCAAAGCATAGAAAAGCAACGTTTTTTGTTTCATAACTTTTTTTTCATCTTACGATGGAAAAAATATGACAGCAGAAAAATGACTTCAGGTGAGTGGATCAAAAGCAAAACATACCTATCTTGGATTTTCACATAAATAGGTGAGATGGTTCAGATGTACGGTCATTCCCCTAAGCTTACCAAGAGTGCTTCCCATAACCACCTGGAAGAAAAATTAAAAATGGAACATGTTTTTCTTTTTAATGGTCCTCATTCCTCAACGTCTATTTGAACTGTTTTTTCGATTTTTTTAACGTAATGGCGGTATAATGGGGAAAAAGTTGCGAAACTGTCAACAAATGGACTAACCCTCCTATACGTTGATCTCTTGTAAAATTTGCAAAAGTTTAGTCAACGCGTTCTTCTCCTAGTCCAGGAATTATAGCGAAATTTTTACGCGAACCTCGGAATCGTTGGGGGAAAGCTGAATTTTACATTATTTGTACATAATAGCCTGCCAAACATACTCCTAAACGTTGCACCCCCCAACTCGCCGACTAACCCCGCAAGATGTCAATAACCTTTTCGAATATACGTTTTTTGACCGTAGCGCCGAAAGGAAGGGTCGGAGAGGGAAAAATGGTGAAATAAAAAATGTTCTACGTGAAATTTCCTATACAAACTTGACCGGTTCAGTTGTTCTCAAAATTGCGAGATTAGACGTGCAGTGGGGGTTAAACTTTTTCAACTTGGAAAATTTTTTTCAAAAAAATGATAATTTTTTTTGTAATTTGAAGTTAGTATGGACTCAAAACTATGCTGTGAAAAGTTACACCCGGCAACTTGTGAGCCACCCCCGTATGAGGTCAATAACCTCTGCGGATATACGTTTTTTGACTGTAGCACCGAAAGGAAGGGTCGGAGAGGGAAAAGTGGTGAAATAAAAAATGTTCTACGTGAAATTTCCAATAAACTTGACCAGTTCAGTTGTTCTCAAAATTGCGATATTCAGCTTACAGTGAGGGTTAGACTTTTCCAAATTCGAAAAAATTTGAAAAAATTGGTAATTTTATGTGTTCATACGGAGGTGGCTCACAAGTTGCCGGATGCAACTTTTGATAGTACATTTTTGAGCCCATTCTAATTTAAAATTACCAAGCAATTTTGAAAATTGGAAAAGAAAGAAAAAATTTATACATATTTGACATGTATTTTATTCAATTTTTTTCTTTATTTTCAACATTTTTAATACTTTTCAAATTTTTTGCTTATTTTTTAAAACCTATTTAATTTTTTTTTCAACATTTTTTCAACATTTTTTAATACTTATTACTTACTAACTTGTTTATTTTGTTATTTTTTTTCAGAACCTACCTCAATTTTTTGAATAATTTTTTTCAATTTTTTCTTTTTTCAACATTTTAAAATATGTACATGTTTAATTTTTTTTTTTTTCAAAATATACTTGCCCTATTTTTTCATTTTTCTCAATTTTTCTATAAGTATTCAACGTTTTGTCACTTGTTTTTTTGCAATTTTGAAAAATAAATTTAAAAATCTGAAAGTATTTGAAATTTTGTAAAAAAAAATAAAAAATTTGAAGAAAAAATTCAAGTAGATACATAGATATTTTAACAAAAAGTAATGCATATTAGAAAGATTTTACGTGAAGAATTTTTTGAACAGATCCATGATCTAGTAGTAGGCAGACAAAGAGTTTATCAAAACTGACCCTGACCATTAACATCGTAGGGCTAATTTTGCAACAAAATTGATTCAGGTCATCACCGCTCATAAGCGGCGTGGTAAAAAGTTCACTCAATTTAGCAATGATAGGATGGTATGCCTCACACAGTACTTAGCATAGGTATGTTTTAGCAACTTTTCTATCAATGTAGCCGCATGGCGCATACCAATCAATATAACTGCGTTCCATTAATTTGTCTACAACAATACCTAGACCTAATTTTCAACTGAACTTATACAACTAAATACTTTCATAACTTATTCCCTAATCTTAAATATTTTAGATATTCGCTTGATAAGTATAATTGAAATTTGCTACAGGTTATATTAGAGGTATGGACTCACGAAGGCAGACGTTGTAAATAATATCAGCGAAAATGATTTTATAATAAAATATTTGGATAATTGGAAGGATGATCCTTTACAAGAGGAATTCGCGGAATCGAACAAGGATCAGCTCTGATTGGTTAGTGTTAACAATACAATCATTCGATCCTAGTCAAACTGCTGGATTAGTTCAAATATTTTCAAGTGGTTGAAATGCATGAAGTAACACATTTGAAAGCTCTAAAGAAAATTCAGCACTGGAAAAAAATCATTTTCAAAATATGGAAAACATTTTTGTGAAGGAGGGAAATTCTAACATCCGGAGAACGCCACAGAATACTTCAAATGAGTTTCTTCAATAAAATTTCAAAAAAAAAAAATAATTTTGAGGTGTTCCTAAAAATGCGAGTTCCGCAATTCTAGAATGGATATTTTTTACACATAAAAACACAGACATCGCACGGAAAAATAAGGCAGCATATCAAAAATAAGTGAATTGTGAACACATTTTACAATTTGAGTTTCCAAATTTTGACAGAAAGCGTTGCTTTCAAACATAATACCTAATAGTCATGAAATTTTACATTTTCATTCATTTTTAACTTCGGATAAATGGGAGGTCCAACAAAATAGGATATACAAGTTTTACTCTGACCGAAAATTTTTCTTTCAAATACAAAATTCTAAAAATTGAACATTTTTGTTTTTAACTTTTCAATTCCATTTAATTCCATTTAATGCCATTTTCCTTTTTGTTTCCATAGCACCAAGACCAACTCACACCAAATGGTACCAAACAGAACTAAATAGAACTGAACAGGACCAAATAGGAATATGGTACCAAATACCACCAATGCGTGAAAAAATAAAAAAAAATTCAATACAACTTTCGACTCTTCAATTTACCAGCTTTGACTTTTGACTGAGCTGTTAGGAGATCAAAAGTAATCGATTTTTTCAACTCCCGGTCCCAGTTTTCAACTAATTTCCCAGCCTTGGTTTCATTGAATTCAATAGATAGTAGGTATAAAGATCAGACATTTGATTGATATGAAGTGGAGATATTATTTTTTCAAGGAAAGTATCTAAATTCGTATACTACCTATGTTGGGAAATTGATAGATAATGGATAACTGCTGATCCGTGTTTCTACGGCAGGGATGGCGATATTCGACAGAGTATCGACACTCAATATCGATATGGATCGAATGAAAAATATAGATCCATAAATAATATCAGTCATAAAAATATTGATAATGATGACACAAATATTGATACCAATTCGATGCCCATTTTTCCCTAGTAAAAAATAAATAAAATTGACCAATTTTTGCAAATAATGACGTTTTTAAAAAAAAAAAATTAACTTTTGAGGAAAAAATTAGAGAAAACATGTCAAAATTCAATACTTTTGACACTTACTGTGTACAAAAATATCGGTTCAGCAAAATATCACATTGAAAATATCGATCCATCTAAAAATATCAATACTTCAAAATTTAGAATCGGTACAATTTTTAGGCGTTTTGTAATCGGAAAACTCGATTTTTGTCATTTTTCACAAAATCGTTCAACTGTTCTCTCTCATTTCGAATCAGTGAAAAATCACTGACAAACAGTCAGAATTGCAGCACAGGAAAAATCAGTGAAATTCACTGATTTTCAGTGATTTTTCACTGATTATTCAAAGAATTTCACAGATTTTTCAGTGAATTTCATAAATATCACTGAGTTTTCAGTGAATTTTCACTGATTTCCAGTGATTTACGGTAATTTTTACTGATTTATAATTGAGAGAGTGGGAAGTAATGACTGAGGCACCTGATATAGTGAAGGAGGGGACTGAAATTTTTTGGCGCGTTATACTCCTGAATAATCTCCTATGTGAATTTGAAAAAAGCTCACCTCCACCCTCAAAAACACGATGAGAAAGGGCGGTGCTTTTTCACCACACACTCTGGGCATCATAAATTTTGGGTCACCTGTGTAACGAGATACTTTTTTGCTGAAAATGAAAACTCCACAATCTGCACATTTTCAAAGAGTCAGTGGGGGGGGGGGTCCAGACATTTTCTGGATATAAAAATTGATGGTCTAGTCGGATTTTTCATTTCAAATTGAATCAAGAAAATACAAAATTTTTCCAAAATAAAATTCTTTGAGGGGTTCATAACCGAAAAATTCAGGATTTTGAATTTTCGCCAAAACGTTCCACTTTGGGAAGCGATGGCTCAGCACCTGATGTAGAAGAGATTAAATAATTTTTTAAAAGTACTTCAAGATTTAAAAATTGCCCCCCCCCCAGTGAATTTAAGCGAAATCGATGCAAAACAATTTCCCTCCTAAAAGTCCCTTCCCCCAAGAAAGGAATAGTAACCGGGGAGGAGGGGGGGGGTCAATTTTATCACAGATTTTGGACATCAGATGGAAGCTTTTTAAACAATAAAATTTCGATTACCATATTAGTTCTTTTTAAAGCACTTTTTCGATGCTATTTCTCCTGGGCTTACACGAGTATAAGAATGCATCTCGATATGTAACACTCCTTGCATGATGTGTACACCTTCAAATACACCAAAGCTTCAATACCTCTACATATTGTACACTGCTCTCATGCCTCACTCTCTTCCACCTCACTCTATCGCAGTATACTTAACAAATACTCAACAATGAATACACTGCGTTCTTTTGGTACAGCGGCAGTGGCGACGGTGCTTGGGCGCAGTAGCGGAAGCACCAGCACCACCAGCACCAGTACCAGCACAATGAAGAAGCCAGAGGACGACGACGAAAAAAGTTAAATAAGGAAAACAGATGTAATATAAAGAACTAGATATGACGTCAGTTCTTAAAGACTGTGGAACTGGGGCGGCTCAGGTTATTGACCATGAGGTGGTCACTGGAGTGGCGACCACCAAGATACTCTATTACACGGGTTACGGCATACTCCATTATTGGAACTTGGAAGCGGTGCCGGTACCGCCGCCATCGCCATCCACCGGTGTGTGGAACGTAACCTCGGGAGTATTTCAGGTTTACGTTCGACTCCGACTACATGAGACAGAATTCTTTCCCCGCCCGTCACTCTCAGTTCGGAGTACTGCACTTGGACCGGTGCGGGCCATGGGACATTCGTATCGGTCAATTTTTTTATTTACGCGTAAATGCCTCCATATTTGTGATTTTTCCGCACCACCGGTGTTAGTTCTGCGACAAATTTTCATCTCCAGTTGCACTCATAGTGCAATCTGCAGCATGGGTGCCCTGCTACGGCGTGTGAAACCGGGCAGTGCGCCCGTACCTCTTGGTGATTCCGTTAGTTGTCCCATGCCGAAGCCAGTCGCCGCAAAAATCGTGTGTAAAACTCGCAAAACAACTTTGAACTCGGGTATTTTTACGTGCCCGCTCTGAGTATGCTCTTATAGTATGACTAGGTACCTTCTCCATCTTGCTCTTCGTTCCTCGTAAAATGCTGTTAACCATTGGCCTCGTATCTGCTTTTATTTATTTTTTTTCTTTTACAATTCTCGGAAATATTAACAAATTCCAAATACCTACATTACTTAGTACCTATATAACAACCTATCACGTGCTGCGTGGGTATGATAATGTATTACGAATACCTCGTAATGTACGATAATAGCCCATAATTGATGTATCTCCTTCGTCTTTATCCTTTCATTCGGTTACTAGGTGATTTGGTTATTGGTCTGGGATTCAACAATTGCGAGTATTTTCTGGTCATAAATATCTGCAGTTCAATGTTCATGCCACAGGACTGGTTCAAAAGACTAGGACATAATGTCAATAACCTTTGACCAAATTGATGTGGAAATATTTCAGTTTCCAGATGAGGATGAAAATAAATCTCAAGTTTTTCACTGAAGATTATTCATAAAAATGAAAATGTAAAGGCCATTAGGGCATTAGATATTGATGGTTTTTTTTTCACAGCACTGAAGATATTCTGAGGCATCTTCTATACATTCAACTCTTATGCGCACTCAAGGGAGGTGCTCGGAGAGCTCAAGCCCCCTTCCTTGAGCTCACCAAGTAAATTTTTCATCATGGAAATGTCAAAAAGCAGTGCATTTTTTTTGCTTCTTAAACGCGATTTTTTTCAAATCGAAAAATTTCGCTCGATTCGTATTTTAATCAATCTATAATTCTTGAATAAACGGTTTATGAGTTTACCTATAATTAAATCTGAATCAGTCAAATTTGATGAAATTCTACATCTTTAAGTCGATTTTTTAATCAAAAGTCATTGATTGCTCAGTCAATTCCTTATTTTTCAGAAAAAATAAATAATTTTGGCTGAAAGATCAAAGAAAAATCACGGCTTTTTAGTTGAATCAAAAATTCAGAATTTTACCAAATCTGAATGATTCAGATCTAGAGTATATTGGTTGTTGTTTGATTCAAAAATTCTGCAATTTTTCAATTTTTATTTGCTTGAATCTATACTCTCTTAATTTGAATCAAGGAAAATTCACTGAAGAAATATCCAGAATTAACGTGGTGTCCACTGGATCTAGAAAATGAAAATTCATGATATTTTTATGTTTTGCATGCCATTTTTATACAATTATTTTTCCTGCTCAAAATTTGCTCAAGAGACACCCCCCCCCCCCATCGCGTATACTCGTTTCAAAGGAAATTTCAAGCAGTTTTCTAGAAGTTTTATTCTGATAAGATCGAAACGAGCAAAATAAAAAGATTCAAGGTGTCTAACTACTTAATTCTCGAAATCAACAAGCAGAATTTTGGCAAATCCTTTCAAACGAATTTTGCAGAAATTTTCCCCAGAGCTCTGGAAAAACATACCTATCCTCCACTCTACTCTCCAATATTTTTTCAACTGATAAATTTTAATTGTTTTCTAATTGCCTTCTCTTTCAAAGGTTGTATTCCAATTCATCTATAAATTTTGCCTCAACAAAACCAGGACAAAAATGTTAGAAAATGAAAACTTCAAATACCATAAAAAAAATACTCTTTGAAAAAATTTTATGGATTTTTTTACCAACATTAAATTTCAGCGAAAGAGATTATTCTACACAAATGACAAAAAAGAGAAATTTTCAAAAAGCAGAAATTTTAAACACAAAATTACAGACATTTAGGATGAATTTCATAACATTTTTATCTATAAGTATAAATTCATCAAAATTTTGAACGTCGAAACAAAGATATGTAGGTACTAGGTACCGGTACCTAATTTGGTCCGAGCAAAGCCAGAGTAAAATGTTTGAAAATCGAAATATCAAATACACATACACAGGGTGTCTAACAAAATTTCAAAACCCCAAAACAGGACAAACAGGACCTTCAACAGGACCTTTAAAAAATCGGTTCTGATCGATTTTGTACCCCCCCCCCCTCCCCCCCCAAAAAAAAAATCCTATTCTGGCAAAAAAAAAAATTGAAACGAATTTTTTCAATAATTGTTAGAAATGAGCAAAAAATTTATTTTAAAAATTCAAGGACAAGGAAAAAAGTTCCAAAAAATTAGCTATTTTTTAATTTTTTTAAATTTTTTTTCAATTACGATCATTTATTGAAATTTTTTTCTATTTCGGCGGGTGGAATTTCAAAATTGTTACAAAACAGGACTTTTCACTGAAAAAGCCCCAAAACAGTACAAAAACAGGACAAACAGGACCACTCAGCCCAAAACAATACAAACAGGACGAACAGGAGTTGTTAGACACTCTGATACAGAAAAATAACTGAGCGTGAGCATGAATATTTTATTACCCGAAAATTATATGGAAAAGTTTTAGATAAGCACAAAATTGATGAAAAATTTGGCCCCGCCCAATTATGGCACTTATACCAGTGAAGTCTGCTGGCAGGGTGTTGTTATTTCCACAATCTCAGGTGAGACGGTCGTTTCAAAAGATTCAATCAAATCTCTAAATCCAAAATCATCCGATTTTGTCCCATTCGAACTTGGTTTTATTCTAGCGTCATGAGATATGATTTTTTTTCTCGAATTAAATTTCAAAGATGTTGACGATCATAAAAAATGTTTATTGAAAAATTTAAGAAAAAATGCAACGCATGTAAATGAAGACATACTTAATTCACAAACAAGGTTTTTAAAGGGAAGACAATGAAGACATTATTGTGAGCCAGATCCTAAATCATTTTGACGCAAATGGAAAATTGGAAATGGGATTTCGACCGTTCGACGATCAAAGTTGAAAATTTGGCATTTATGCAGAGTTCAATTTTTTTAATTCTACCATTTCTCAAAGTAAAAATTGAATAAATTGAATTAAAGTTGAAAAAAACTAAAAAAAGTTTTTTTTTAAATTTTAATAGTACCTACTTACAATTATTTTTTGGATTTGAATTTTCTTAAACATTTTTCCAATTTCGACTTTTTAAATTATTTTCAGATTTTTTTTTAAATTTCTTACTACTGGAAACTGGAAAACATTTTCCAATCATTTATTGCAAAAATTTTCTAAATATGAAATTATTATTGAAATAAATTAAGAATTAAAACAAATCATATTGAAAATGAAATAGAAAAATTTTGTTGTTGGAAAAATGTTAATATTGGATATAAATTTTGAAAAAAAAATTGAATTACCCAGTGGAATTGAAAAAATTCAAAGTTGAAAAATTTGAACAGAGAATAAATTTAAAATTTGGAGGTTGGACTTGGATCCTCAAAATTCCATTCGCTTCAAAATGATTTAGGAGTTGGTTGATTTTTTACGTTAACAAAAGAAAAACTAGGGCGAAAAACATAATTATACAATGCCGGCTTCATAATAATTATCATAGGTTTCAGATATTTTTATAATTTATTTTGAATTTGCATATTGTACTTTGTACTTGCACTTGAGAAATGAAGACGTACAAAATATGAGCAATCTCGTTCATGTTCACAACAAATTCGAGCAAATCCTCTCCTGAGATTGTGGAAATAACAACACCCCTGCTGGCATAGGAGTAGTCAGGATTTTCTAAAGAAGGGAGTCAAACATGAAAGGAATTACAATGATCAATTCAGATAAAAAAATCATAATTGTTTGTAAGATTTTGACTGAAAAAGTCAAATAATGATATTTCAAATAAAATGAAGATGAAAGCCCTGTCCGAGCGAAGTGAGGGGGCAGAGGCGCACCCAGGGGGGCTCAAGGGTTTGCTCCCCCCAAGCTTGGCAAGGCAATTTTTTATCAAAAAAAATCAAAAAATAGTATGATTTTTTTTAAATTTCGCCCTTGCTTGGCTCGGGCAGTAAATTAATAATTTTTCACTGATTTTTCGGTTAAAAATTACTAATTTCTCAGTCAATGTCCCATTTATCAGAAAAAATCATTAAATCTCCTCATTTTTCAATTTTTCTTCGCTAAAATCTATAGGTATAATATATTATTTGCCTATTGAAAATACACCAACTACTCCAACCCCCTTACTTCATTTTTTTTCATTAAATGTTGATCCTCTGCATTTTTTCTCAAAATCTGAACCCCCCCCTCCCACACACACACAATTTCTGGGTGCGCCTATGGAGAGGGGAAAATTTTTGACAAAAAAATTAATGTTGAAAAATTATTTAAAGGCAATTCTTCAATTTGAAAATTCAGGAGGAAAATGTTAGAAATTCATATTTTTTGTCGAAAATGCATCAAAATTCACGCCATTTTCATGATTTCATGCCACTAAACTGACATTCATTCTATTTTCATGTTTTGCATGTTTTTCATGTGCAGTAGACGCCATGTTAAGTTACCAACGGATCAGTGAAATTTCACTGCCAATTAGTTAAAAACTACTGGTTCAAAATTGAAAATTCACCAACTGAATTAGTAGTATTTCATTGAATTCTGCAGTGACTCAATTCTGGCTATTTCATCAGTGAATTTTCTCTGATTCAATTTACGAGAGTACCTGCGTATCACTCGCCTACTGAAAATATCCTGACCAAGTATACCTACGCCACTGAAAAAAAAATTACTCGATTTCATCATTAAATTTTGACCACTCCCCATCCCCATGTTTCCTTACATAATTTCCGGGTGCGCTTATTTATTTATTTATTTATTTTTCTTTTATTTGTAATATTGAATAAAAATCGAGAAGCAGAAAAAATGAAATTTTTTGTCCCACAATTTTTTTTCCTCAAGTGAAGCTGAAAAGAAACCCTAGAGTTCAAGCATCATTTTTACACGAATTTTAAAAAATCTACAAGGTGGTAATTTTTGGACATCCTGTAGTCGACGGCATGGAATTTTTGGCATCGATATTGGAATTTAAGTTCAACTGCTTCGCAATTAGCACATTATTTTTATCTATTCAAACATTATTGGCGCTAATTAAGATTTTTGATGGAGACTGTATCACATTCAGGATTCCAATCATCTGCATGCGTGGGTAGGAATGGTAAATTTTATAGAAGGCTATATTTTGTTGACAATAAATAATTTTTTACTTCCGCTAATAAAAAAAATGACTTTTAATGAATTTTCAATTTTTTTTTTACAATTTAGCATATGTTACGTTTTCTTACAATCAAATCAGTTCATAAATCATGTCGAAGAAAATTTGTGCATTTTCCTCAACACATGCTGTTTTAATACCTCTGCATGAGAATGCAATGCAACTCGCATGACATACGCATACGCAAGTATCTTAATTAATACCAGCTACCGCATATATTGACAGCATTTTCGCGATTGGACAAGTTTTTTATTGTTCATTCGTGCATTCATTCATTTATTTACTAATTCATTCATACATAATTCCCCGACACGAATGGGTAAAACACCAAAGTAACCTTAATCCGAGCTTCGTTTAAAAAACAAATATTGCACGTACGGTTATGACCGCTATAATTACGTAATCATTCGACAAGTTGAATGAACATTCGAAATTACGAATTCTGAGAGATTTTCTAATAGGTGTGATGAATTTGAGGATACGAACGAAGCATTTAAACACTTTACTTGTTTTTATCAACTGTTCAATTATTATTAGTTGGAATACCAAAATGTCAGAACCAGTTATTAGTCATCAGGAAGTCCGGAGGGATTACAAAATGGTATATTATTGATGGGCTTTTAAACCAGTGTCATGACTTGGGATTGATACTTATTGGAAATAATGATGAATCATCGACCTGAAATTAGAATTTAGTTCCGAGTCGAAAATTTCCGGTCGGATGAGGAAAATTCTGATCAAAGATCCTGATAAAGCTATTAATACTGAAATGAAATTATGGAAATGAGAATCCTGAAATCGCAACTGAAATGTAATAGCCATTTTTAAATGATTTCCCATTCCAAAGTTGAAAACTTAAAATACCAAAATTTTTCCAAACCAGTTAGCTTGGTTTCAAGGAAGCAAGAAAGGAATGTACCTATTCGATAAAATCAATTATTTGAGAAAAACGAGTTCGAAAAAAAGTTTTTTCGTTTACAAATAATATTAATTGTATTCTGATAGGAATTTTTCTACGGATTTCGAAAAATTGTTGAAGGGTTGTATCTTGCAATAATAGGTACACTAAAAAGAATACTCTTACCCTAAAATTTGGAAATTTAAGTAAGTATTTCAAAATTATCAAATTTTGGAGGTTGAGACCGGATCCTTCTGAGGAATGATATCGCCTTCTAGCCAATTTTCTAGATTCTCTAAGAAATTTTGAACTAAAATCAAAATTTAGAAAAAGAAATGAAAATTTCCACATTTTTGAGATGTGAAGTCCTTTTTGAGACAGTTGAAGGCACGATACCGCCCGACTGACAAAATTTGAAAAAAAAAAATTGAAAAAAACGTTAACGAATCGCTTACTAACGCTGGCGTCTTTTTGGGAAAAATCGCTGACGAAACGCTAACGTTTTCGCGACGAATTCGTCATAATATTAGTGAGAAATTCGTTAGTTGTTACCTTATTACTCATAGAAAAATTTGAAAAATTTAAGTCTCGTTAGGGATTCGAACCCGAGACCCTCGGCATAACAGGCGACCTCTCTAACCATTGAGCTACCAGTGCTATTTACCAATTTGCATTTGACAACGGTATTTTGGATTTTTTAAATTCTTTCTCGAGAATAGTTATCAATTTTGTTTACAATTCCTTGTCAATTTAAACAAATTCAAACTAACGAATTTCCAACTATAACACTGGCGAATTCGTCACGAAAACCTTAGCGTTTCGTGAACGATTTTTCCCAAATAAACGCCAGCTGTAGTTAACGATTTGTCAACTAAAAATCGTTTACTCGACAAGAAATCGAGAGTCAGCTACATTTTCGCTAGTCTCGCTAACGAATCGCCAGCAAATTTGTCAGTCGGGCGGCCAGTAACTAAATATTTTGAATTTCTGGTCTTTCCTAATATCAGTAGGTATTGGTAGTAGAAAAAATTAAAACCGTTTAGAGGGTATTTTTGGGTCTCTTTTTAGAGCACTTTGGGGCAAGAAATGGTATTCAAACCACTTTTTTGAGATTTTTCAATCAATCTTCTACATGATTGAAAAAAATTAGGTATGAATCAAGGTTCTTTGTTACATTTACCTCAAAATACAAATACATAAGTTACATAAATTTTGCCCATCATCTATACCTAACTATATCTCGAAAGAGTTGAAATATCGAGCACTGAAAATAAAGCACATACTTATTCAATTTTTTTCAAAATATCAGCTATACATAAGAAATATACGATCACGTTTTCATTAAATTTTGGAAAAGACTGGAAGTATGAGAAATATGCCAGCAGTGCTCATGAAATTTTCGTAAAAAAAATCATGACCTCTTCATGATCTTTTTCACAAAGTTTTCCTTGCCTTCGGTACATAATTAACTCTTTTCTCCCCCTCATTTTTCCAACCCTTAAAAAAAATTAAGGTAGGTGCCTAATATCTATAGTTTTAATAATTTAAGTAGTGCTGCTATTCAATAAAAACGCCAAAATTACCATCATTTTACACATTTTTCATACTTTACAAAATTGTTTATTTTTGCAATACCTACCTAATAATTTTTCAATTTTTTGGATTTCAAAACGTACTCTCTCATTATGAATCAGGGAAAAGTCACTGATAAATAGTCAGAATTGCAGCACAGGAAAAATCAGCGAAATTCACCAATGTGAATTTTCCCTGATTTTTCAAAAATTTTCACTGAATTTTCAGCAAATTTCATAAATTTAACTGACTTTTCACTGATTTTCCAGTGATTTCTCTCACTAATTTGTTTTCAGAGAAAAAAATCACTGACTGTCTCCTGTGCTGCAATTCTGACTGTATCTCAGTGATTTTCCCTAATTTTCACTGATTTATAATTGAGAGAGTATTTTGATTTTTGAAAGTCAATTTTGGGCTAATTTCTTGGTGTTTTCGAGACTTTGATACGACTTTTTGTGATCTTTTTTTCAATTTTCCGAAACTTAATCCTGACTTTTTATTTCTTATGAGCTAGGCCATCGTTGACTTTTTTTCTGAAAAGTTGGTAGAAGTGGCTTGAGAAAAAGAAACAATAAAAAGAGGTCATTGAAGAAAGTTGGAATAGAAACCTTTCAACTTTCAAATGGGCTCAAAATTTTTAAATTTTTAAAAAGTCAATTTTTTTCTCTTCGAAGAGGAATAGTTTTTCGTATTTATAACCAATGAGGAACAAACACAATTTTTCGCAAGTTTCTCATTTTTTTAAAAGCGACGTTCGTATGATTTCTTTTAGGGAGAAATACGTTATTTTTGGAGAATTTCGAAACCGAATGAAACGATTTTATCAATAATTTAATTAAATACATTTGAATTTGAATTTCACTTTAGATCGACCTTTGACTCGTTTTTTTTTCAGGGAGCTCTAAAAATTCTTTAAAATAACATTTTATTACCCTATTCCAAGAAAATTTGAGAGCTCCTAAAATAAGAAGAAATTGTAAGGAGTCGTGCAATATTCATCCGAATTGAAAATCCAACCTCTGAAATCAATCAAACTCCATGTATTGTTTTTTATATAATTGCACAATATTTTCAAAAATAACGATTTTGAGCATCGATGACCACATAATTTTTTTTTTTAAAAAAGCAAAACAATTGAAGAAGGGTTTTTTTGACGTTCGGAATATTTCAAAATGTTGAGGATTATTTGGAAGTCGAAAGGTTCACCGTTCAAGGCATCAACCTCAAATTTTCATCACTTTTCACACCATAACTTTTTTACACTGCATTTTTAAGTTTTCACCCTAATCGAAAACCAGTGAAGGGAGGAAAGGAGGCCAAGGATAAACTTGCTGTTCCTCATAATAACAAAATTACACTTTCGGGGAAATTTACAAAAGTATTTATGTATTCTTCGTCTGAAAAATTAGAAAAATTGTATTTTTAGTCGAAAAAATCAAAACTATTTCAATTTTAATGCTCCAAGTACAAAATCTTCTTTATATAAATATTTTTTATAATGTAAGGTATAGTCGGTACAACGAAAGAAGGCACTTTTCCCCTACGTTCTCCCACCATAAAATTTGAAAACGTTGAGTTGTGATTGGACGAAATTTGAAATCAACGCGCGTCGTTGGTTTCCGCGTTACGATCCGAGTAGGGGAAAAGTGCCTTCTTTCGTTGTACCGACTATAGGTACTTTAAGACTTTAAGGAATTATTTTTTTTTTTTGCTCGCACATTTGGAATCTATTCACTCATTCAGGCATCATAACGAAATTTTTGAAGAAAAAAGTAACTTTCACTAACTTTTTTGAACAAAAATCGACCAAAAAGTAACCAAAAATCCAATTTTTTCGGGGGGCAATTTTTTTACAGTTTTCTAGGGGAGGATTTTTTTGTAGTTTTCTGCAAACATTTCAAAGATGAATGAACTGAAAAGACGTGAATAATTTCATTTATTAAATTCCTTCGTCAAAACAACAAAAAAACTAGCAAAAATCTATTTTTTAATTTTTTTCTTAAAAAATTTTGAAAAATGGCAATTTCTACGTGAAAATTTGAATTTTTGCCTGGAAGTGCTACGGAAAAGTGACTTTTGAGGGGAAAAAGTAACCGAAGTGACCTTTTAGACGTGAAAAGTAATCAAAAATGACTGAAGTCGAAAAAAGTGACTAACGCCCTAAAATAGGTGACCCGCTATGATGCCTCCGTCATTGAACCCTTCTTCCTTTCTCAACAATATTTCAAAAAAAAATCACCTACGTAATTGAATTTAAATTTTCAACCCTTCAAAAATCCACAAAAAATAACTCGAACCAATTAAACCCGGATAACAACAAAAAATCGAATAAAAGAACGCAAAGGGTTGAAAAAAAGACCGTCTCGTACCATACCGCGCTTCACTTACATTTACGTATTTTATTCTAAAACCGAACATAAAAACCGAAAATCTCGATCCACGTATCCGGTTTTCACAATATTCAAAACTGGAAATAAAAACCTGAAATAATTTTTTGTTGTATTTTTTCAGATTTTACCGACTATAGATTAGGTCAAACTAGACTGAAACAGTATAATAAGGTCCATTAACGTCGGCTCGCACCGCACCAATAAAATTATCCATTTTTATAATTTTCACATCATTACTCTAAGTTTCTTTTTATTTATTTATTTATTCACTCGATCGTGTTATTACAATACCCGGCGAGTTCATTGGCCCTTACGTTCGAAATCGAGATAAACCAAGAAAGAAAAAAAACCAATCTTTGTATCGATTCTGTAACAAAACCCACGACAGCAAAGGCAAAGGCGGCAAAAGACAAACCAACGTCCATCTCGAATCTCGATAACGTAATAATAAAAGCCACGTTAATAGACCATATCCCGCGGTTCAGCGGGGCCACGATGGTAAGCAAAAAAATCCACCACAAAAGGAAGCTGTAATCAGGTTGACAGTCGAAAATCAAAAGCATCTCTATACGTAGCGACCTTTTCAAGCATTATTTACTGAGTTATTATACTCCTCCGGCTTCCTCGGTCATTCCGCGACTATAATTCAAATCGTACATCACATGCAAAATAAATCAAACACAGCGGACACGGTTGACCTGGCCAAAAAGGTCACTTCATTCACACAGCAGACGGCTAAAGCTGCTCCATTGTTGTAGCAACTCGCCAAGTAAAAAACTTATACGGATTGCGAAATACCCTATACGATGTGAAATAGACAAAAACAACAGATACTTGCTAAGTGTTTCAAAATTTATAACTTTTTTATTTCGAAGGCGACGTTATGTAAAATAGGGGGCTGAAAAAAAATAACAAAAGAGAGAATAAAGGGAGAATTCGAGAGAAGAACAAAAAGCAAATTGGAACAAAACGTCTTCATCTTGATTTTGATGCTGGTAATGTACCTATATTCGCATACAACAACGCCATTTTTAGACTTATAATAAGGGCATTACCTTGCTCTAACAATAAATAGGTATAGGTATGCTCGGAGGAGGATAAAAAAAACGCGAAAGTGCCTAATAATGGGATCGATAGTTACGTAGGTATTTTCTTCCAAACTATATGACCACAAATCTATCTCACACGTAATCTTTTCTCGTAATACGAACGAAGAAAGTGAATGACGTACGACATGTGTAATATTTTCGAAAACAAAATCGAAATCTGTACGACAGAAGAATGGAAGGCTAGGAAGAAAATATTTATTAATCTGTACACGAAAGCAAGTTGATTAAGACTTTAAAGAGCGTATAGTTACGCTTACCATTTACGTACGTAGGTATATTCGTATTAACGTATTAATACAATACCTAGGCGGTTTGAACTTGATCGAGTGGAATTATTTTCGGGGGTCATTTACCTTTATAGCTGGACAGGCTAACTTGACCGAGCTGTAGTCGACCTGCTAGCCACGGCCACGGACGCGACCGCGGCTGCGTCTGCGTCGTTTCAACTTAACTCTTCTTCCTTGTCTGTGCACTGTGCATGATTATTCGTATGTGTATGTACGAGTAGCATATGTACCTAGAACCTACCGAGTATTATTAGGGGGGATTGAGAGAGAAAAACATTCTGGATTTTGACGAAAATTGGTGAGGTGGTTCAGTATGAGTAGGAGACCTTCCAAAATTTTTTTGAACTGCTCATCTGAAAGGGGGACGGAGCTAAGGGAGCTCAAAGTGAAGTCATTTTTGAGAAAAACACGATTTTGTTATTTTTGGGTAGTTCCACCTGCTGAGTACATTGGTCAGCCCTAAAACGGTGCGACTAGAGTTTTTACACATCCCTGAACCATGGATTTCAAAATTGGGGGGGGGTTGATCGAGCCGAAAAATTTTTAGTCACCTGGAATAATTTTTGATGAAAGTTTTATGTTTTGGGGCTGGAGAAAATAAGTTTTTTGCGTAACGTTTTAGACATATTGACAATTTGTATGACTTTTAAAAATAGGGAAATTTTGAAAGAAAATGGACATGACATTTTGTTCAACTTTTGCTTGAATTTTAAAAATTCAGGAAAAATTTGAACGAAATTGATACGATTTTTTGTTAGAATTATTGACATTTTGGCTAATGATTTTTGAAAAAAGAGGAATTTTAAAGGGAATTGACGTATTGATATTCTGTTAAACTTTTGTTTGACTTTTAAAAATTTGGAAAAAACTGATATGATTTTTTGTGAGAATTATTGATATTTTGTCTGATGACTTTTGGAAACGAGAGAAATTTTGAAAGAAATTGGCATATTAACAGTTTGTTAAACTTTTGTCTGAATTTTAAAAATTTTGAAAGAAGCTGATTCGATTTTTTGTTCAAGTTATTGAAAGTTTGTCTGATTTTTGAAAACTTTCGAGAAATTTTGAAATAAATTGACACAATGACATTTAGTTAATCCAGTGGCGTATCCAGGGGGTCTGGACTCCCCCCCCCAATAAGGTCAAAAATTTACGTGAAAAAATGCCTTCTTGCAGCATTAAAAATTAAATTTTCTCAGAGGTTCGCTCGGGCATGAACAAAATCGCAATTATATGAATTATTTGAGGTGACTATACGGAAAAAGGCTCTCTTCTGGCATTCCAAGTCTCCATACTCACTATGCATCCTCTCAAAAAAGTTTGGATTTGTTAGGTATTATTTTTAGTATTTAAGGTCAGAATAATCAGTATGGAAGTTGTTTGTTCCAAAATTACATTTTAATCAAAACCTTTTTCCTACACTCAAAAAAATATTATATATTAATAATTCAAATTTTGAATTTAGTGTTTTGTAAAGTAAAATAAAATTTATTGGGGGGGGGGGGGGGGGGTGAACTCAAAATTTCTCAAAAAAGTATGAAAGTTCGGACCCCTTCTATGAGAAATCCCTGGCCGCGCCATTGAGTTAATCTTTTGTCTGACTTTAAAAATAGAAATTTTAAAGATAATTAATTACGAACCTTGGAAAAATATTCAACTACGTATCAATAAGACGAAACATGTTTTTTTTTTCGCCACGACAGAATTTTTTCAAAAAATTTTCACGCCAGCAAAGTATTTACTAAATCATGGAAATGAAAATAATTCGTAAGATTACTATTATTTCGGATTGAAATTTTTTTAAACTTTTTCACAGTTTTTTACTTACCCCCTTCCCCTTTAAAAATACTTAATTCAAATCAATGAAGTCCATGCAAGCCCTAGAAATTTTTTTAGCTTGCCCCTCTAAATGCTTGAATCATAAGCGCACCCAGGGGGGTTCAGGAGGCTCGAGCTACCCCCCCACACTGGGACAGGAGATTTTTTTATTTTAAAAATGTGAAAAAGTGAATTTTTTTGCTCTTGAAACATGATTTTTCAAAAAATTTGATCCCTCGCTTCGCTCGGGCAGTATTTTAATCTTTCTATTTTAAAAATTGATGATTTTTCACCGATCTTTCAGTTAAAAATCACTGATTTCTCAATCAATTTCCAGTTCGTCAAAAAAAATCAATAATTCCGACTGAAAAATCAGTGAAAAATAACTGAAATTCCGTAATTTTTCAATTTTACTTGGCTCAAATCCGTTTATGAATTATCAACCTACTGAAAATACCCTGACTACGCCAGCGCCACTGAAATAACAAGTTACTGAATTTTTTCATTGAAATTTCACCCCCCCTCCTATTTTTTCCCAAATTCTGAGCCCCTTCCTTAAATAATTTCTGGGTGTGTTTATAGCTTGAATAATCCAATGGGGGAAGGGAAGATGCAGAGGTGTGTGAAAAAAAAGGCTTATAAAATTTTGAAAAATATATAATAATCATTGCGTTGATAAAGAAATTGAGCTCGAGCAAAATTTCTCAAAAAATACAATGAAAAGTTGGAATTTCATAATTTTTTTCAACGTTCCAGTTTTTAGCCAAAATTCGCACTTTTTTCTTAGGTATTTTTAGACTCTCGTTTGGCGAAATTAGTGCTTTTTTTGAATTTTTGAAACTTTCGTACCCAGTAGACACCTTGCGATAGTACTTCCACTGCATTTTGATTTATACAATTTTTGTAACATTTTTGTTAGCAGCACTGCTAGATACAAAAATTTTTTAATATTTCATTTCAATGGCCCAAAATTGTCCGGCTTACCTATTTTTCAAATTATTGAATGAACACATTGAATTTTGTGAAAATTTCGTAATTCAAAATGCAGTTGGTAGCACTGTCAAGAAAATTTTTGAAAAATTTCATCAAAAACTATTCAATTTTGAGATGTTTGAGTAATCGATTTGAATTAGGTAAAAATATTCCTCATTTTCGATCTGCAACTTTTCAACCCCCTTGTAGAAGCCTTCCAAAAGGCAAAATGTGGTATCCAATTTCGGGTTCAATAGTTCGAAATGTGTGGAAACTTGAATCGCATCTTTTCAAGAGAGGGGAGGGGGTAGAGTAGTCGAGGTATCCAGCAGATGGCATTACTCAAAGGTGACAAAAACTGTGTTTTTTTTTCGAAAATGACTTCACCTTGAGGTCCCCAGCTCCATCTCCTTTTTGAGCTAGAAGGGTCAAAATTTTTTGGTTAGGTCTCTTACTCAAAGTAAACAACTTCACCAATTTTCATCAAAATCCAGATTTTTTTTTTCAATCTATTCCCAATGTAGGTATTATGTGGTCTGTAAGTATTTATTTTAATCAATACGATTTCCTGAACCAATCAATCTATGGACTTGGACATAGCCAGGTACCTATCTAAAAAACCTATATTCTGAGTAATCTTTACATAATCTTTTGAAAACATACAACAATAACGACTACATACAAAGAATAAAAAAATGACACTACTGGTCAATTTCGCCACTATTACCTCAACTCGCGAGAGAGCGAATTTAATAATGAAACGAAATACCAAACTATCTTTTGTATACTCATACTCGATAAAGAATCTCTTTCATTTCCATCTCATAGTAATTTATCGTCCAGCACGAAACCCATCTATACCTAGACCCAAGAGACAGTACGTACAATATGTAATCTGCTATACAGAGCATTGTATCAATAGAGCAAGTATTCTATGTACATGGGATGGCGCTCACGTTGGCGTTTTAAAAAGAATCAAAACGCAAAATAAAAGCGATCGCATTTCACGAAAGTATGTTAGTAAAGTATTAGGGAAATGGTTGAAGAATCAATGCGATACGTAGGTATAGGTATGGCATACCTACTCAAGGTCATCTACTCGCACAGACACATTAACGACAATGCACGACTAAAAAGCAAAGAAAAAAAGAGGAAAATAACCCTCTCGTTTTGTTGGCAGTTAATGACAAAATACCAGTGCGAATAACAAATACCTGTTAATCCTCGTTTGTATTGTGTAGGTATACTAGGATTAGTAGGATGAGATACCCACAATTAGCTTTCTTGGGTTGTATTAGTCATCGGCTCCGGTATTCAACTTGTTGTGCCAACCCTAAGTGTATTGTGGTATAAGCAAACAGCAGTTTAATAGGTCTATTATACATTATTGTGAGAATTAGACAAATACGAGGACGAAGGGTCAGTATGGATAATTATGAGATTTGAAAAGGTTGAATGTTTTATAAAAAAAAAATCCCTCAAGTTAGTTTGAAGAGATTTTTCCAAGTAGATATCTCAAACTCTGTCAAAAAAGTCATTTTATTGATTTGTTAAAATTTTACGTCAGTAGTACCTCAAATTTTGGTGTCACGTTTTATAAAATTCAATGTTAAAATGAAAATTTTAATGAAAAATGTAAGGTTTTGAGCCAAATACAAAACTTTTCAACCCATTTTTCATTTTTAGCGCTACTTACAGTTAGTCACTTGAAGGACCAAACCTTTATCATTTTCACCAGATTACCACGTGCGATAGGGCTCTAGAGCCTTATACTTGCAAAACTGATTACAACTTGCATCTAAAAAATTTTACAATTTTCAAAATTTCAATTTTATCTAAGATTTTAATGTTTTCCTAAACCCAGATTTTTGATCAAATTTTTTCAATTTTTTTCATTTAAGAAAGTATTCTACTTTATGAATTAGGTTTACAGCCAAATTCTTATACTGTTTTCAATTTAGAGAAAGACACCCCCCCCCCCGAAAAGTGACCTCTTCTCCCATTATCCTCATTGTTTAGTTCTCAATTTAAAAATTCTTGATAACATCCTGTACGGAAAATACCGTTTTTCCGGTGACTGAGGCGCGTGAATAGAAGCGAGTGTGAGAAATCGAAAGTACCGAGAATCGTCTGGAAAATTCTACGGAATTTTCCGGGCGAAAAAATTTTTTTCGAAAATTCGTAGGTTAGGTGAGGTTAGGTTAGGTTAGGCTAACCGAGTCTGGTCTAACCTTACTACCGAACCGAAATTACAGCTCACGATTTAAGCGACGAAAAATTAAAGCAATTTGAGTCGAAATTAGCGAAAATTAGAAATCGAATTTTCCGATGTCGCGGAAAATCTTCGTGCGAGTTTTCCGGTCTACGGTACCGTACGTGGAAAACTCCTTGTCTTTAATTCACGTAGAATTGCGAAAAGACGAAAAACGAATTACGGTTATAATTTCTATTTTTTTCAAAAAAATAGAAAGTTACGAAAGGTTTCAACGCAAATACTCGAAAGAATCGAACTCAAATTTTCATTTAAAAAATGTCAAGTTTATTATACGAAATAAAATGACAGAAAAACGCGTATCGATCAGGAATTTTCCGGTGAAAATTCCGACCGTAGAAAATTATAAACTTAATACCTCAACGAATGAGAGTAGAAACGATACAAAGGAGTTCAACGATCGAACTCAAACCGAAATAAAAATAAAAAAAACGAAATTTTGGCCGTAGCCACCGATTTGTACGATTTAACAGCCGCGTATAATTAAATTAAAAAACGAAAAAAAATACGTACACGCGAGAATCGAAAATATTTACAACACATCCTTAGAGAATTTTAATTTTCTGAGCATCTCATTTTTCCCTTTTCATAAAAATTCGAACTTGATCAATTTTAATGATTTCGGACAATCCTTGTTTCTCAAAAAGTAATGTATTAATGCTATTTAGATATAAAATATTTTACAAGGACCAATTCAAATCATCATAAGATTGTATACTGAATGGGAGGGGGGGAGGAGGCTCAAATAGCAAAAGCTCAATTCCACAAGAGACGGGGGAAGAGAGGGGAATTTCCTCCTTAAAAGTCGAAATTGGCTCGAAAAAAGTTTAAAAATTTTGTCTTTATTTACCGAAAAATTCTTTCAAAAATCAAGTCATTTTCGATTTTTCCTCGTACGAAGATTATTATTTTCATTTTTATTTGTTTGATTGAAATATTTTTTTTAGAAAATTAAAAAAAATTGCCAAAAAATATGATTCCCCCTCCTACATCACCATAAACGCACCCAAAAATTGTGTAAGGGAATGGTTGAGATTTCGAGAAATGATTGGGGGGGGGGTCAAAATACAATGAAAAAATGGAGTAGGTAACCTGTTATTTCAGTGAGGCTATGGAGTAGTTAGGGTATTTTCAGTAGGCAGAAAATACATACCTAAGTACAGATTTGAGCGGAAAAAAAATTTGAAAAATGACTAGATATTCTGATTTTTTTCTGTCAAAATTAATGATTTTTTCTGATAAATTGGACATTGACTGAAAAATCAGTAATTTTTGACCGAAAAATCATTGAAAATAACTAATTTTTAATAAAAATTATTTCACTGATTAAAAAATACAGAATTTCTGCAAATTCAACTGATTCAAATTTAGAGAGTGGTATGTTTATTGAAGAAATCATACTCTTCTTTGATATTTTTTATGATAGAAAAATCTATTTGCCAAGCTCAAGGGGGGGGCTCGAGCTTCCCAGGGTAAGCTTATGCCCATCATTGCCCAGATTCGTGATTGGAGATGAAAATTTTCAGTTTCAAAGTGAGCAAGAAAAATTGTAAAAATCTACTTAGGTTCATTCCATGCCCATTTTTTAAAATCAACATTAATTTTTTGAATCTTTTAGTAATTTGGGAGTCAGTGTGGGGCACGGGAGAGGCGGATCGAGAAAGTAAGTTGAAAATCAAGCTCAGCGCCCTATAATTAGTAGAAATCGATACGACACATCCTATTTCCATTTTTTTGCAGGTTTTTCTCAAAATTGGAGGGCTAGAGGAGCACTCAAGGGTCGAATCCTAAAAATAAGCAAATATTCGAATTCAGCGCCCTCAAAACCCCAACAAACGACAGGTCACACTTTATTTTTCATTTTTTTGAATTTTGACCTTATTAGGGGGCTGATATGGGGTCCAGGGGGGCCGGATGAAAAAACTGAGCACATATTCAAACTCAGCGTCTTTGAATTAGTAGAAATCACGTACAACTTCACTTTTTTCATTTTTTTGAATTTTGACCAAAATTTAGGACCCATGTGCCCCCTAGGGGTGTTGAGGTCCCATCTTGAAAAGTAATCATTTGAAAAATACATAAAAATGTCTATTTATAGGAATTTTTTCAGGTTTTTAAATGGGGCCCCTCATCTTTTGTTCTGATCATGAAAGTTGAGCTTTCGTCACAAAAGTTCAACTTCGAACTTTTCAAAATGTGATTATCAATTTTGAATCTCCTTTCAATTCTCTACAAAAATGAATAAACAAATTCATCTTTGACCAAACCGATCTCGAGATATGAGCCTTCAAAGTTGAGATATTTCGCAAAAAATCCCAATTATATACGGAAATTACAAGCGCCCCCCCCCCCCCGCCCCCTGAAGGATTAGGATCTAAATAACGATAATTTCTTCATTAGACCATCGACGAGAACCCGTAAAAAAAAATTGAGCGAAATCGGAAGACCCAAGGTCAAAACCTGGTCGAGTTGACATGGAATGAGTCCTCATTGAAATAAGAAATTTTTAGTTTTCAACCTCCCTACCCATTCATGTTGAAAAAGTCCAAATTTGATTCTTCCTTGCTTTTTACAACAATTGAATTTTTATTGACAATATTATATTTTCAATTCTCGATCATTTTTATTTCCAAAAAAGACCAAAGAATCCTCCTAATTTACATTTCTAGCTGACCAATGACCACACACACGATAACTTAGGGAACCACGTAAACAGCCAATAACAATAACGAGACCAATGAGAAACAAAAATAAGAGGTTATCTATTAATACGAGTATAATACCTAATAAATATAATGACGCTGATTTATACGCAGACGTTTGGACGAGGCGAAGGGAAGAGGTGTCCGGTGCGACGAGCCATCAAGAAGATTTGACGTTTACGCGTGAGCGTGAGAAAAAAATACGACGGTGGTCAGTGGTCGCGACCGCCTAACAAACGTAATACTTTTACGACACATGTTACCTTCGTTGTAATCGTGAACTTGAACGTTACTTTTATACTCAGCGTACATACATCTACCCAACTAGAGCTACCATAGATTACATACGTTAAATACACACTCTCTACATAATAAACGCCCGTCGCATTGCATCGCGTCGCGCCGCGCGATCGCATCGTGTAACGTAACGTAACGCTCGGGCTCGGCGAACGCTTGGCGAGAACCGGTTCGAGGATACATGAGATGAATCGAAATCTTGGACGATGCGATGCGCGACGCGACGCTCCAAGTTCGTATCGGTGAAAGCTCGAAGTATTGCGCCATTCGCGGGCAAAAAGAAAGCAAATAAGGTATACGAAGATGAAGACAACTTTGCCGTTCGAGGTACTCGTAGGCCTACCGGAGAAGCAACTCGATTCGTAAAAGTTGCGTATTCGTTATCTGTATGATAAATTATGTGGTTTCGGTAGCACGGATCGCGGTATAACCCGACCAAGTACCACACACGGCAGTAGAATTTTTTAAGGTCGCCCAAGGTTGACGTTGACGAGCGTGGGGACGCGCGAGCGGATGGACGCAGCGTTGTGCTGGGCGCTACCACTAGAAGCAAAAACGCGCTCGATGAAAGTGAAAGTTTGCAACAATGAATGAAAGTGGTATTTGGGTGCACGCTGAGCCACAACCGCGCGAATTCTACAAATATCCGCGACCAGGCAAGATATCCAGTGATACGGGTGAATATTCGACAAGTCGTTAACGAAGTATCGTTTGATTCATGGTTGATACTGCTGACCAATTAAAGCGAGTATTCGGTTTGATGAGCAATAATTTCCAATTCGGCGTTTATTTGGTTGCCGGATTGATGTGATTCTAGGTATAAGCCTTCTAACCACGAATAGAGAAGCGTTTCAATTTTCAATGCGTTTTCATGATGTTTGTGTAGGTGTTCAAAAACGTTTCCTCAACAATTTTGAATATTTTTAAAGATGTTCATACCATGATTCCATAGTGTTTATGTTTCTGAGAGATACATCCTTCACGTTTCCAAATCATTTAATGCATCCAATTTCGACACTTTTATGGAATCATAATGTTTCTATTACATTTCTAAAATGTTTCCAGTTCTTTGAACGTTTCTGAAAAGTTTCCATAGTTTCTGGAACATTTCTATAATGTTGTGGAACGTTTTTATAACGTTTTTGGAACATTTCTGTAACGTTTCTGGGACGTTTCCGAAAGGTTTCCATAACGCTTCTGGAACGTTTCTATACAGTTTCTGAAATGTTTTCACGATAGTTTTGAAACGTTTCCACAACGTTTCTGGAACATTTCTATAACGTTTCTGGACTGTTCCTGAAAGGTTTCCATAACGTTTCTGGAACGTTTCTATACAGTTTCTGAAATGTTTTCACGATAGTTCTGGAACGTTTCCACAACGTTTCTGAAACATTTCTATAACGTTTCTGGACTGTTCCTGAAAGGTTTCCATAACGTTTCTAAAACATTTCTGGAACGTTTCTATACAGTTTCTGAAATGTATTCACGATAGTTCTGGAACGTTTCTATGACGTTTCTGGAACATTTCTATAAGGTTTCTGGAACGTTTCTATGACGTTTCTGGAACATTTATATAAGGTTTCTGGAACGTTTCTGGACTGTTCCTTGGAACGTTTCTATGACATTTCTGGAACATTTCTATAACGTTTCTGAAACTTTTCTATAACGTTTCTGGACCGTTTCTACAACGTTTCTGGACCATTTCTACAACGTTTCCAGAACGGTTCTTTAAAGTTTCTACAACGATTCTGAAACGTTTCTGCAAGGTTTCCATAACGCTTCTGGAACGTTTTTTTTTCCAGACAATTTTCATAAAATTTCTGTAATGTTTCTTTAACGTTCCCGTAATGTATTGGTAACATTTCTGTAACGTTTTCATGACGTTTATGTGACTTTTTGTTATTTATTACGTATTGATATTCCAATTTTTAAAAATAGGTAAATACTTAAACATGCTTAAACATTATATAGAGTGGATCAAAAAAAAAACAGCTTGGATTTTGACAAACATTGGTGACTGATGAGTACTAGTTCACTTTTAAAATGACAGACCTCTCAAAATAATTTTGGCTCTCCAGCTCGCTAGAAGACTTTACAGTAGGATCATTTTTGAAAAAATCTGAATTTTTTTTCACTTTTGGGTACTACTACTGGTTGGAAAACTCGATCACACTCCAAAAAAGATGCAATTCAAGTTTCTATACCTTCCTGTACCAGTAACCTCAAAATTCCATAGCACTATTTGCCCTCTACAACAGAGTTGAAAATATGCAAATCAAGAATTTGACAATTTCATGATTTTTACCTAATTTAAAATGTTCAGTCAAACATTTCAAACACCTCAGAATCAAGCCAAAAAATGTTTGGTCACTTATTACCAAGAATAATTTTTGAAAACTTTTTCAAAAAATTATTACGGCAGTGCTGCCAACTGAATTTTGACTGACACAATTTTAATAAGATTCAACGTGTTCATTCAGTGATTCCAAAAGCAAGTAAATATTTTTCTATCATTATAAAATAAGTTTGAATTAATTTTTTGGAAATTTTTTGTAGTAGTGCTGCCAACTGAAATTTAATAAAAATTTCCTGAATTAAAATCCAGTCACCAGCACTGCAATAGATTTTTTTAAATTATGAAAAGTTGTTTTCGGTGGCCAAAAAAATTATCTTGGCTGGATTTTGAGGCTTTGAGCTTTGAGTGCACAATTTGAATTGGGTAAAAATCAAAAAATTTTCAAGTGGTGATCAGAGAAGAGTAGAAACTCAAATGATACCTCTTGAGGAAGAAGGTGTGACCAAAGTTCCCAGCAGGTAGCACTGCCCAAAAATTTTTTGAAATGGCCCCATTCTGATGTTCTTGAACTTCATCTCCCTTCGGGCTCGAGAGCTTAATGTTTAAAGGAAATCTTCCACTTAAAGTATAGGTACCTAAACATTTTTTTTCAAAAATTTGATTTGAAAATTTGACCAATTGTATGAGAAAAATTTCGTTTTTTTCGAAAATTTGGCTAAATTTTTTTTGGAACATGAAGGAAATTTCAGTTTTTTATCTCATCTATTTTTGACAAAATCCAGGAATTTTTTTAATCCGCCATATTAAACAGACGTACAAGAGTAAAGTTTTTCAAAGATTCCAAAACGTTTCAAAAGTACCTTAACTAACAATTGAATTATTAGGTAGAAATTGAAATACATAAATATTGAAAGTATAGATAAAAATTTACTCAAAATTTCAGAAGTTCAGTTTATTTATCAAATTGGATGGCAAATATTTTGGAAATTCAAAATTATGCCACGTGGTCCTGCAAAAAGACACAATATGAAAATTTGATCCAATTAAGGTAAAAAGCTGAAATTCTACATATTTACACCCAATTTATGACCCCCCCCCCCGGGGAATCGATTGAAAGCGGTTGCGAGACATTCTGAAACCTTCAAAGAATTTTAGCACCCTCGAGCTTTGAAAAAAAAATCTCAAAAGAAAAGTTCTAATGAACTTTGGCACCTCTAAAAAAAGAGTATCCATTACTAGTGTAGGCAAATTAGGAAATCATAAAGAAATTTGGGGCGGTAAAGCTTTTATTGCGGAAAACTGTCGAGAGTGGTCCCCTGAGTAACCCCTAAAAAATACCACCCGCCAAACCCCTTGCTAACTTTTTTATGGGGGTTGCGCCCCCTCAAAAAACGGTTTTTCGCTTCTATCTTCCCTGGGTTTGATTTTGAGGTAAAAATAGCTCAGTACTTTTTTGTTCTACACTCAATTTCCAACATTTTTTGTATGAAAATTTTTCTTGTACGACCATTAGGAGAGGAGATAGAGGGTCCTGAAGGAAATGGGTTTTGGGGAATATATTCAAAAATGTGATAATAAGTATAAAATCGTTGGTAAAACGTATGTTATGGACATTAAATAGTAATATTGAGTAAATTGGCGTTATAAATAAATCTTGACCTTCTTCCCCCCTCCCCACGTGCCTACCACACTTTGTCCCTTAATCATATTATCACGGCTGAATAAAAACAAATGGTGCAATAATGCTTTTATTGGTTAATTAAAAAAGATTCTACTCGCTCTCCACTTCACTCTCCTAACTCTTTTCTTCGCACATATTTCGCTCAACCTCATGCTCATCACTCATCTTTTAATGACGACATTTTATTAAAAAAAACACACATTCATAACGCACCACAGTTTGCAAATACCCAAATATACGCATATATAAGGGTAAGGTTGCCATATTTTGACCACTTTTTTTCAAACTTCCACCAATCGAAGACTTTTTGAGGTAGAAACGTCGAAAATAGCTTAAAAAATACCTTGATCCTTCCTCTACCACTCCCTAAAATTTTGAGCCGATACAATCATTTTTTGTATTTTTTGCGATTTTTTTTGTGAGGGAACTCAAAAATTGATTTTGAAATTTTGGGTTCCTAATTTCGACCGCCAGCTGATTTCGCCTGCATAGAGCGGAATTTACCCGAAAAGAATTTTTTCATATTCTTCTTTCACCGATAAACAAAATGAGACCAACACGACAACCCTACAACCAAAACTCACGGAGAAAATCAGAATAAACAAAATCGCATTCAAAAAACAGATTACATAAGATATGTAGTATAGTTGGTCGAGATTAGGGCACCCCAAACAATTTGAACTTGAATGAAAATTTTTGTTGCGTACCTCCAGTTGTTTTCAAAAACGATGATTTTTATTGAAATCTGACACCATGCCCCATCACAATTCACAATTATTTGGTAGAATTTATTGAAAAAATTATTCATAATTTGAGATCAAAGAATACGTAAAAAAAATTTTCACCTATGCGATTTCGTTTTTTTCAATTTTCTCCGCCAATTTTGCCTGTAGAGTTGTGATTTTGGTCTCAAATTGTTCATCTATGAAAAAGGAACATGAAATTTTTTTTTGTGTAGATTGCGTCCATAGAGGCCGAAATCGGCCGGTGGTCGAAAATAGGAAGCGGTCGAAATTAGGGCACTTTACCCTTACTAGAGTAGAGATCCTTCGATTCCCAAAACAAAAACAGATAAGGAACAGCTGTTGAGGGTATTCTAAAGAAACTGGTTTTGTCAGAACAAGGGACGATCAATACCATATGATTGGTATGCATATGCTTCTTTGAAGAATTCGCAGAAACATGATAAAAGGAAGTAAAAAACTACCTACGAAAGAATCTGATATCGCATTACAGGATACATAATATATTGGCAGTGAGGGGCGATGTGAGGGGGGCACATGACAGGGGGAGGTCAAGAACTATTAATAACTCCAATTTACTCAATACTATTATTTCATGTCCATAACATACGTTTTACCAACGATTTTATACTTATCAAATTTTTGAATATATTCCCTAAAACCCTTTCCTTCAGGCCCTCTATCTCCTCTCCTAATGGTCGTACAAGAAAAATTTTCATACAAAAAATGTTGGAAATTGAGTGTAGAACAAAAAAGTACTGAGCTATTTTTACCTCAAAATCAAACCCAGGGAAGATAGAAGCGAAAACCCGTTTTTTGGGGGGGTGCAACCCCCATAAAAAAGTTAGCAAGGGGTTTGGCGGGTGGTATTTTTTAGGGGTTACTCAGGGGATCACTCTCGACAGTTTTCCGCAATAAAAGCTTTACCGCCCCAATTTTCTTTTATTTTCCCAAAATGATGCTAATTTGCCTACACTATACGTACATTTATATTAATAACCTACATTTGATCATTTGAAGCATAATTTTCCTAAATTCGAACCTGCCGGGCTAAATCCAAATTCTGTCCCAGCAAAAAATTTTCGATAATGAGAAATACAATAAAGTACTGAAATTTGGTATATACCCTATTTTTGACTGTCTGAATCCATTAGAAGTAAATTCGAACCAATCTAGAGCCTCCTGTAAATTTTTTTAACATAAATTTAATTCTTGCTGTTACGAATTTCAAATAATTGTGCTTCAATCGATCAAACAAATCACCAAAATGGGTAACTCATGTTTGTAGATGCTCAAGTTCATTTGGACCATTTTCGTTTTTCGTTTTTTTTTTTCAAAACTGGAGAAAGTTAACATTTTCTGGAGGCTCCAGAACGATCGATTAAGAGATCAAAAATAGAGAATAAACCGAATTTCAACTTTTTACCTTGATTTTAGATTAATTTTTTATATTTTTCACTTTTGCAAAACCATAGGACAATTTTGAATTTTCAAAAAATTTACCAAAATTCAGAAAATGAATTTTAGCACTTGAAAGAATTTTGATTGACATTTTTTGGATTTTTTTCGAGGCGATATGTTTTTATTTTGACCCAAAATTTTAGTGCTGATTGGGATACCTATCTCCATTGAGCTCTTTCAACCATCATACTGTTATCAATGATTACCATCGCGTTCACCTAAAGCTTATGGTTAGAAAAGATACTCAATCAGAATCAAACAAGTCAAAAAAAAGTGAAAAGTGGAAGAAAAATCTCCGCACCTCAGGCACAATCATACAAACGCCAATCTCTTTAAAATTCTATTTCTTCTCTTCAACAACACAAGTTTTTTTCTAACCAAAAGGCAAATCAACATCACTGTACGTAATCTATACGTAAACAAACCGGAGGCAATGGAACCTGCCTGAACATAAAACCCCACGACCTTTCGCGATATCACACCGCAACCATGGCATTAATCACGATCGATCGAATTTCACGATAATAAACATATGTTTTGAGCGATCGATCAACATGATAGATAAAAAATTTTCAACGCATTAGAAGAAAGCGCGCCTGCGCCAACCGATGAATTAGCCACCAATTAAAAATGAATGAAATCACGTTACATTCTTTACATTCGCGTTCACTTTCACACATTCGCGTATATTTCAACAAAACAAACGCATAACAAGGTTAATTATACGATTCGTATACAATTCCAAGATCAGGTATTTCTCATTTCTGTATATCTTCCTTCTATATCTTTCTCTCTCACACACACACTTAGGAAAAGAAAAAAAAAGAAAAAAGGCTAAAAATAACTTGAGAAAAAGCAAATTGAACGAATACGAGGAGTCAACCACTAATTGACACATTATAAGCGGATTAGATGAACAAATCGCGGATTTTTTTCCAATAAGGATAAACCGAAGACCGAAATTTTCCAGAAAAACAAGTATTAGTCTAATCGTTGAATATTCATTAGAATTAGAAATTTTCCTACCACTACGCAGTGTTACCAATGTTGGCAAATTGTTTTAAGAAAATCAATCAACGGAACCAAAAAATATCAAAAATGTATGAAAATAGGCAAACCATTGCATTCCTTTGAACGATTTCATCAAAGAAGTCCAATCCAGTAGAAAAGAACAGAACTAGTGACAGCATCGCCACACATTTCGCACATCCTTTCTAACCTGGTAAAAATTTCAAGTAGGTATTCGCACAACAGGAAATTTTCCGGAAACCACATCTTTTCTCTTTTCTAGAAGTTTGACACTTTAAAATGATACATACTCAAGACTCATACCCCTTTGCAAATGGTTTTTTAATGGCAGCTTAATCTAGATACAAGTCGATGCCTGCGTTCACATCGGTGGCCTGTGGCCGGTGGCTTTACTATTTCTGAGAACAGACCACCTCGATACTCGACTTAAAGGCTGACCTTTATAGTACCTATTTCGATAATTTGCCTAATGACCCGTATACCCGTTCGAATGCCAAATGGAGACGAGCTGCTGACAGATAAGTTTTGCAATATGAATCGCATTTTTTCTTTGAAAGGATCAAAACTATGGTGGATCGTCAATCGTTGCGTTCTGGCAAATGAAACCATTTCCTATCCTTTCATAGTCGGAATCTTTGTGAGATAGATGACAAATCGCCAAAATATGGGTTGAAAATTTTCTTTTCTAGGTAAATATTCGCCAAGGTAAATTACTTCATTGTATTCATTTGGCAGATTTATACTGGAGAAAAATATTTTGAAATTTGAAGTAGGTATAAGTGGTGCTCGACGTGAGAAACAGAAGGCCATCATTAATAACAAATTAGGGGATGAAATTACTCCTTTCTTGAAGCTGAGAAGTGATCAATTATCGAAAATTTAAAATAAGTCATTTTCTGGAGAGGAAAAAAAGAAAAGAATGATGGATTTTTAACGTTCAAATATTTTGGTTTCTCAAGAGTCCACTTTTTTTTGACAAAAGACACGTCGAGTTCAGCTCGAAATTAATGAAACTATTCGAATTCTCAATCGAAAGACAGTTCCTCGTAATTTCTCCAACATCCATTTATCCTTTCACAGATTTATAATGAGTCATAATTATTTATTTACTCGACTGATTCAATATTTACATACGAGAGATATGGGCGGCGTGACACAGAGCGCCGGCGCATCTAGAAGACCGTACAGCAGCTTTACCAAGATATAGAAATAGTAGACCGACCATCCTAGGCGGTCAGGTCGTCATGCAGCTCGTAAACGCCTACCGTGCGGTTTTTTTCCTTCGTTTCATTACAAACCGTGAGATCTAATTGAACTGCTGCGTACGTATCGTAGCTAGATACTTGGTACAATGTACATTGTTTACAATACCAACACAACGCATGTAAAAAGTTTAAAAAAGTAATCGGTTCACGTCGTAGGTACTCGTATTTCGAGCATGTTGAGAAAAACGCCTTTTTTATACTTTTTTCCCACAGGTACACAGGTATATCCATTGCATTACGTTCGATACACCTGTACACGCGCACATAGCTCTATGTACATCGTATATGCCCACTTAGATATATAAATTCACAATTAATTACCAACTAGGTACCCATACCCACACATCTTCCACTATCCGCACCATCGGACCTGTTACAAAGGCGCTAATACAATAATAATAGACTGTTACCATCGGTGTACTCTCACATAAGCAACGTAACTATCCGAATACGAATATAAGTAGTTCAGTTTGTAAGTAGATGGCTAAAAGTTACACAAATACACATACGTGCGTAATTACGAGGTGTAATTATCGTGTACGTTGGTACTACGTTATTAAAAATTCTATTACTTTGCTTTTTCTGCCGGGTTGTCGAAAAACAAACATGAAAAAGCTGAAATTTTGGGAGATTTCTTTCAAAACCGTAAGAAAAATGACTAATAAATTCATCATAGGGTTGAATCATCATCAAATAAGATCTGATGACTTCCTGATTGAAAAATCCAAGGAAACGAATGGAAAATCTACAAGAGATGTGTTCCTATTGTAATGGCGTAAAGATGGGGAGAGAGGAGAGGGGGACAACCCCCCCTCCCAGCAGGCCTTCAAAAATGAATTTTTTATTCGAAAAGTATTTGCGATCATAAAACCATATTTTTTCGACAGCAATAACGTATATTCTACATAAAAAATTTGTACCGCTTCGCTCGGGCTGAGTTTGCTGCTTTCCTTCTATTTTGAAAATTGAGATTTCTTCAAAAATAAAAATCACCTCAATTCATCTACTTTTGAAAGATTTTCTCACAACAATTTTTCGAATTCAAAGTGAGTAAACTTAACATGTCAGTTTTTCACGATTCCCTCCCTTTTGCTTTACTTTGTTAATGAAAACTGATAATTTGAACGTTGTAAAATATACTGGTGGCGTCGAAAAATTGGGTTCAAGGAGTATATTGTACTCTCGAAATCGGCAACCAAGGTACAAAATATCAAATGTACCCCCCCCCCCCCCCCCACCAAATTACATCAGATAGAGATTTTCACGAAAAAATGAATTTTTTGAACTTTAAAATCAAATTTTTTCAGTGTTTTCAGAGCTTGGCCTTCGCATCGCTCGGGCATGATCATAATCACAATTGTATCATCTATTTGAAACGACATCGACAGTGCGAAAGAAGGCTCCCTTTTACCCCCTTCCTCTGTAATCCTCGTGGAATTCCAAGTCCCCATACCCAATTTTTACTCTCCCAAGAAAAGCATCCGACGCCACTGTGTTTCTGACACCCCCCCCCCCCGTGTCCAGTTACGCTACTGTTCTATTGTGACTTTTTTCACAAATTGGACGAAAGGGGGGAGAGGGAGATACCAAAAAGTCATGACCACAAAGCGACCAACAACCTGGTAAAAATTGCATCCTTTCTGACTCCACTCCTTCCGTCTCCCTCCACCAGACCCTAAAATTTGACCCTGATCAACAAATTTTTGAAAAATGAAAAAAATTATTTTTTTTCAAAAATGGTTTTAGTATGGACGTCTTTAGCCAAAAATAGCATTATTGGCACTATTTTTCCATCAAATTTCTATTTTTCACGGGTTCTTAAAAAATACCATTTTCCCGTGCTTTTTCAATATCTAACAAAAAAAATTTAAAAATTAAAAAAAAAATTTCAACGAAATTACGTTGGTATGAATGACAGCGATTTTTTATCATCGATCACAATCCAGGCCATTTTTCAAACTGTGAATTAATGCACTAAGCACTAGCGAAAATTTTCTCAAAAAAGGAGACTTGGAATACTGAAAGGATTTTAGGGGGAGAGAGTAACAGGAGCTTTCTTTCGCACTCTCACCTCAAATGCAAAAGTTCGAAAAAATTTGATTTTTAGTGCTCAAAAAAGACATTTTTTCATCTTCCAATGCTTCGAAAATCCCTCTCTGAAATAATTTAAGGAGGAAAGGGGGAGGGATACATTTGATATTTTATACCCCCTCCTCTGTACTTTGCTTTCCGACGCCACTGTTTCGATTTTTTTTACAAAATATTGATAACGCATGAAAAATGTGAACATAAAAAATCCATATTAGAACTATTTTTGAAAAAAAGTTTTTTTCGATTTTTCAAAAAAAAAATTACCGTACTGTTTGATGTCTAGAAGTAACTTTTATAAAACCCCCCTCTATACATCCAATTTTTGAAAAAAATTGCAAAACAATCATCCCCTAATGTTGACCCTTTCATCCCCATGAGAAAATCAGACGAATAAAATTTAGATGTTTTTGTTTGCATCATGTACTTATACATACATCCGCTACAAAATAGTGACCAAAATCCCCCCCGTCACAGAAAATAGAAGTATTTAAATTTTACCCCAAATTGATTTTTTTTTTGAGAATCGCTCAGCCTTGAAAAAGAAATAAATGTAGTAAAAAGCTTCAGATTTTCTCTTCTGAATTTTTGAAAAGTAAAGAAATACCCCGCAGTGAAAAAATTGCAATCATTGAAATCATTTATCGACGATTCCTGCGTTGAAATCAAACAAAATATGAAAAATTTTCATTTTTGTTTATGAGAAACTCTCAGATTGTAGGGTGACAAAAAATTTTATCTTCATTTCAATTTCAACACAGAAATTGTGATTTTCCCCAAAAAAATTGCTGAACCTTCTGAATGACCTCAACAGCTGATTACCAAAGTCAATTTTTAGTTGAAATTAAACCCCCAACTTAAGATTACATTTTAATTTTTTTTTCTTTCTAAAAAAAAACTGATGTCAACAAGAAAACTTAATTTTGGATTATTTGAGGGACTGATAGTCCGGACGTACAAACGCATGATTAATTTTTTTTAAATTGAGAAGAAAATTGAAAGATTTTCCACTATTTGTTTTCTTTCAAGGTTGAGTAGTTCTGCAATAAAAATTCAATTTGAGGTAAAACTCACACAGGCGATTTTGAGTTTATCCTATTTCCTGTTACAGATTTCTTTGGGAAAGAAGGGAGAATAATAGTTTACTCGCCGTTTCAAAGTGGGTCTACAATGTCTACATATAGTGCAAAAAAAACTTTAAAATTTCATCTATCAGATTTATTATCGACACGAAAGGGTAAAATCTTTTGCCAAAGCTACACCAAAACCAACTCGATAAATGCTTTGAAAAAATAAAATCTACAGAAAAAATCTCCACGTAAAGATTTCAAAGTATGAATAATCACTCCTTCTCTCTACACGACTCCATTGCCATCCAGGAGTCGAGACGAGCGAAAGGCTCATTTCTACCTAAAGGTATTTCTAATAAAACAATACTGACCCTCGTGGAAAATGATCAGCAGAACAGATAATATAAGACAAAAGGCGTCTAAAACCCAGCCAAGAATACCCAATGAATACCCCACAGCTTCAGTAAAGGGTGATTTTTGCATATCTAGTATAAAGGGTAGTCTTTAGGAATTCTTAGAAAAGGGTGATAATGATAAATCGCATAGCAGGGAAATAATGGCCAATGGTCAAATAAAGCTTTTCTAATATTCATTCGGTTCATGGAAAATGGCTCATGAATCAGTCTAACGGGACAAAAGGATAATACGTAGATTATCTTGGAGCCAGACGTCTGAAAGACTCGCCTATCTATAGGAATGTAATTACAATACAATTGAAGCTCTTTTTTTGTTTCATTTCAGACTTGGTGTATTGGGTTTGCTTTTTTTTTCACGCGCGAAGGCATTTCCGCATTTTAAAATTTCGTCGAATCGATTTCACACTTATTCGCCTTTGCGGTCACCGTAAAATTGAGTGATGAAAAAAAGCATGGAATGTGGAACATTGGTGGGAAAATGGATTAGAAATTGTTTAGCAAAAGATACCTAAACCACCAATTTTTCTTGAATGATGTTCTCATATCAGCTCTCAGCTGATATACGTAAGATATATGTAAATACACCCATTTACTGACTCATAATTGTTTACAGTCATTTAGACATGAAGATAAGATTAGATAATACGACACGCAACCAATAAGTGATACTATCCAAGAAGTTTGCGATAATTTTAGATTATTTCGAAATGAAACGTGAGTAAATAACCTATTAGGTCATTTTTTTGACAAAGTGATGAGTATCGCATGAATTATTTTCTACTGGGATTTTTATTTAACCAATGCTTGATTTTTTGGAAAACTCATTTCCTTATCTACAGAATGTGTAAAAAATGTCGTCGCGAATTACGTAGGTACTTTCTTATATCTCGAAAAATGTTATCACCAAATTACCAACTTTTTCAAACTTTTCGAAACTGTTGTGTATTTTAATTTACCTATAAGGTACATAAGTATTCGAATACGCAATTTTCACGTATTCTTACCAAATTATTACGATTTTGAGGATGAACATTGGTCACAAAGGTCGAATGGAGAGAGGCACAAAAGCTTCGTCAAGATTTCAAAGTAATCTGGTTAAAATTTCACCCCCTTGGCTCAACTCTTATCCTCCTCATCGTTCTTGAAATCAAAATCAAAAAATGTTTAAATCGGATATTTTTTTCAAATGTTATCAAATGGTCTGAAAAAAGAATTCTTTGAAATCGAATTCCCCGATTAGGATGAAAATTGGATAAAAGTGTGAAAGATCACTTCAAAAATCTCTCATTTCGTCTAATTTTCAGTTGCTGAAATTGATATTTCTATTTTTGGCGATTTTAAAAATTATGTATTACCTACTTATAATTATAAGTACAGCAAAATCTAGAAAATTTAATAATTGAAATTACCTATAGACTTACTTAATGAACTTTTTGTCTATGACCTTGCATCAAGTTCGAAATAAATTGCTGTGGCATTGTTGCCCGAATCCGAGAGTCTGATCAGAAAATAATTTTTTTAACTACACAAGGCGGCGCTGAATTGAAATCTGATATTAGTTTCGAATCTGGACCCTCAGGGTGGGGATGAAGTAGATAAAAAAAAATGAAACGATGTATAAAGCTGACATCGGTGTCCACATGCTTATTTTAAAATGCGCTAAATCCAAACCTGAAATGAATTTTGAACTTTGGCCTCGGGTCAGAAATGGAGGACAACGGACAAGGGTAGCAATGACAAAAAATTGTTTTCTGATCGAACTCGCAGATTTGAGAAACGATTTAGGCAATCGAGTTCATACTATCTCATTTCTGAATCAGTTAAATTTATCAAAAATCACTGAAAACCCGTCAGAATTGCAGCACAGTAAGAAATCAGTGAAAAAATTTTCACTGAAAGCAATTAAGTCAGTGAAAAAAAATCACTGGAAATCAGTGAAAATTCACTGAAAACTCAGTGATATTTATGAAGTTAACTGAAAAATCTGTGAAATTCTTTGAATAATCAGTGAAAACTCGTTAAAATCAGTGAATTTCACTGATTTTTCTTTTACTGCAATTTTGACTGTTCATCAGTGATTTTTCACTAATTCGAAATGAGAGAATAAAGCACCGGAAAAAAATTCGTTTTCTGACCATACTCCCGGATCCGGGCAACAATACTAAAAATCTATTTTGGAGCTGATGCCATATCCCTGACTGAAATTTCAGCAAAAGTGATTCAATGGAAGGAAGCAAATATACTTATTTATACGATTTTTTACTAGATAGAAATATTTTTCCACGTTTTCTTGAATTCTCAAAAAAAAATTTAAAAATCATTTTTGAGAAAATATTTTACTGCTAATTTGGATATTTGTCTTCAAAAAAATTATTGGCTTAGATTTTCCATTGTTTCACTTCAAAAAAGCATCGTTAATGTGAAAAATAGCTAGTTTGAGGTTCAACCGCAAAGAATCACTACTATTGATCTTTTTGGGTAAAAATATTCAAATTGAGATCACTTTTTTTTTAAATCCTCAAATTTAAAAATTTGTTTACAGAAAATTCAAAAAAACGAAACGTATTTCTAAAAATAAGCTCCAATATTCTAAAACTATTTTGGTAAATTAAAAAAAAATCCTTCCCAATTGAAGTTCTAATGCTTTAAAAAAATTATTTCAATGGCCAATTATGGAGGAGTAAGGAGGATTAAAAGAGGAGGGGGAATCACCAGGTTATTTTGAAGTATAGGTACTCATAACTTTTTTATACTCTTCCCTCCTATTCCACTTTCGAAAAAAAAAGCAATAACGATAATTTCTTTTGAGCTTCCTGGTTATCAAAGGTAGGTAAATTGATCAAAGTACAGATGATATTGTCGTATAACAATTAAAATATTTAACGAAATTTTTCGCCCGACAAACATTTGTAACGCTCATTTTTCCTCGATATTCTACACTACGTACATATAACAACAATAAAAATGAATCCTACCTTTAGACAGCTTTTCAAAAAACACGTTGCTGATAAATTATCCTTCGAAGAACCAATCCACGTCCAGGTATGTAAACCAGCAACCTCAACGATCCAACAGTCTCAAAATTAGCTCTTTATGTGACTGTTTTTTTTGCCTTACTTCTTCATTTTTATTTTCATAGTTCGGACTGTACAAGCGTAAACAGGTCAATAAAATCAGCCATAAATAAGGCTTGTTTTCGGCTCCATTTCAAAATTCAATTGGCTACAAACAAACGAAGCAAAAAATTTACGAGTGTATTACAACCTCATACAGGTAGATGTAGGCATACATAATTTTTATACGTGTACTTTTTACGGTTCAATGGGAGGGTATTTCGTAAAATAGCAGAACTTGAGCTCGTGCCTGTATATAAGTAGCGTTTAAACCCTCGATTAGTATAATGTCGATGTCGTACAATTTATCACGTACGGTTTTTCTAGAGGTAGGCGTCTAATTCAATTATTTGAAAAATGGAAATTGGTCGAGGAGTCGCGGATTACATTTATGCAGACCTGAAGGGAGGAGGTGAAATAATTTCACACGTCGATATTTTTAAACTTTTGAAATGCTGTTTGAGGTTTGATGGGTGATTTTTATAATATTTTTCAAGCTAATCACGAAAAAAGCAGTGAAAAAATTCCATCACCCAAGGATTTTTCACAATTTGAATTTTTCGTTTTTACTACTTTTTTTGATAACTTTTGACACTTCAAGTCGATTTTCTGAGAAAAGGAAGGATTCCACAAAAAAAATGAATAGAACATAAATTGTAGAGCGTCAAATTTCCTATCTGTTAGGTGCAATTAATTTTTTCTTAGGAGGTTTAACTTTCGAGATATTTTAGCTCAAAGTTAAAAGTTCAACTTTTTTAAAATTGAAAATATCTCAAAAACTAAGCTTCCTAAGAAAAAAACTAATCGAACTTTACAAGTACCTAGGAAATTTGACGCTCTACAATTTATGTTCCATTCATTTTTTTCGTAGAACCCTTCCTTTTCTCAGAAAATCGACTTAAAGGTGTCAAAAGTTATCAAAAAAAAGTAGAAAAAACGAAAAATTCAAATTGTGAAAAATCCTTGGGTGATGGAATTTTTCAACTATTTTTCTCGTGATCAGCTCGAAAAATTCTATGAAAATCACCCATCAACCCTCAAACAGCATTTTCCATGTCGACCTGTGTTTTCAAGATTTATTTTCATCATCAAGTACCTCTTTTCCGACCACAAAAACGACTCTAATTCAGTCCTGAAAATTTTTGAAGCCAGCCCCTCCCCCTTTCCCCTTACAAAATCTTGAGAACTTGAATTGGTACAGAAAAAATTTCAAATGATAAGGAAAAATTCTATTTTAAAGTAAATTATAAAATTTTGAAAAATGAAACAAATTATGTCAAAGGAGGAAAAAGGAGAAAACATGAGACATTTTGAAGCTTTTCAATGCCAATTTTAAAACGTGAAAATTCAGTCTGGAGAAATTTAATCAATTTTTATGAAATTCTTTTTGCTATAAAAAAAAAACACAATCGTTTCCCACTTCAAAGTGACGAATAAAAAAGAAAAAAAACGAGGGAAAAATGGTCGATTATTCAATCGTTGGATAATTTTGGGATTTAGCAAACCAGATGGACATAATGTCCAAGGGAGAAACCAAGAGGCATAACCTATACTCTCCTTCCCTATCCATAAAGACCTATACCAAGCACATAGGCGAATATCCGTGTGATATTATGATCGTATAGTCACTCTACGTACAGAAATGCTGACTATAAGTCTATAACCTTTCTCCGTCTCGACCGCATGTTTTACTTATTTGTATACATTGAAAGTACACGTGCATTATTTTATTTCATTACAATGTAATCTCTCTAACGTGTCTCATCGTAATAACGCGACCGTTAGCAAAGTATACCCTTCACGTATACGGTATTTCTACGTACGCCAGTATTACTCGTATCTCATTGCAATCGCGTACTTTCATTTGAATTCAATTTCGTTTTCAACTTATTCAACCAAGTTACCGTTTACATCGACTTATTCTATACGTAATCATACGTACCGAGGCAGTCTACTGTTCATCACGTATAATTTGCAATATCGATGGAGAATTCATCTGTGATCCTATTCCGAATATCGAGATGATTTTTTGATGAAAAATTACCCAAAAAATTCAAATAATTTCACTCTACAAATTCAGGACAGAAAATATTCGGAAAAAGAGAGGAGCGGGTTTTCCAAGGATCAAAAATCACGAGTAGCTTCTAGGATTAGCCAAACAGCACCCTGCATTTATTCGGTTGGATAGACGTATTTTTTTGCCAATAGTTACAATGCAATAAACCTACAAAAGGCCAGCCATCGTTCTACCACTAACCGCATCGAGTGGTAATTGCGACGCGACCGAAGAACTGAGAAGGTAGTAAATTTTTGACGATTTTTTCAAATTGCTACACATATACCGTCGTTTATTGACAAGAAATACTACATACTAACTAGTAAAATACGACAACAATGTTGAAATTACATACAATAAATTAACAAGGCTATGGGCGTGTTGCTATTACTTGTGTAACTTATTGTTATAGCCGGCTTGAAGTAATAAGGTATGTTAAAATGGACCATTTCGTTGCATTTTAACTCTTGCTGTGGTCTAAGGTCGAGAATTACGCATGTAATGCATCTAAGCATAACAGGGGCGAGGAGGAATTGGAAAATTTTTGCCATAGAAAGAACTTCTTGTATGTTCGTCTATATGTAGTTCATAATTATAGCTGTCTATATTAAAAGCAGCCTTGGAAAAAATTTAGAGATTATTCGTATCGGTTGAATTTTTTTTCGAACAATTTTTCTGTTTATAGGATGATTTTAGTCAGAAAATAAGGTAATTTTTATTCAAGAATTTTAATCGGTAGCGAAATATTGCACGATTTAGAATTTTTATTCAAAATCAGGTGTTTAAAATTGAATTTTTACAAAAAGTAATGATGAATAGGTATTAATACGAATTAGACCAGTTACTGCATAAAAAATTTTCAAAGGAAGAGGACCAGATACAGAGCAAACGAAAGGATCAATTTTTTTATTTGAACATTTTAGAAGAAGAAGATGGAAATTAATTACATCACCCCCCCCCCCCATCCTGGATATTATTCAGAAGTAGATATAGCACAAATTTTCGGATTATAAAAATTCGATTTTATAACAAAAAAATGTACAGTTTCAAGTTTTTAAATAAGGGTTTTGGCTATTAGGAGATTTTTTTTGAATCATTGACTTTTATTTAACTTTGATGACTTTTGAAATTTTCCTCCCTTTTAAATGACTTTGATGACTTCAAAATCACTTTTTGATTTCCATGCCTGACCTTTTTAAATTACAATATTTTTCTATTGAGTGTGAGAAAATCGAAAAACTTGATGATTTTGAGGTTTCATGATACTTCAAAAAACCCGATGACAGGGTTTTATTTTTATGACGATTTGAAAATTTCATAACATTTTCAATGATTTAATGACTTCCATGACATGCAAAAATTAGAACCTAAGTTAGTTACCTCAAATTTTATGACTTTACGACATTTTCAAACATAATATTCATTTGAATTTTCAACATACCCAGTTTTTTGAAAAATAATTGATTTTTTATATTTTACATTTTACATAATTTATGGATTTTGATGATTTTTTTACAATTTTTTTCAACTTTTTAAAGCTACGTGACTCTTTTTTTTATGATTTATGACTTTTTGAGATTTTTCTCTACCTAAGTAATTAAGTATATTATGTAATTCACATGACTTCTCAAGATTTTTACTATTTATGACTATTAATGACATTTTTCAACTTCTATGTCTTCACCGCTTTTCTATAATTTCTGATGACTTTTTCTATGGCTTTATTATATTTCATGACATTTTTTTTGATTTTATGATTATATGACCTTTTCACCATTTATGACTTCTGATGGCGCTTTTTCAATGTTTATTTTTACAACCGCTTCAAAAAATTTTGACTTGATATTTCTAACTATTTATGGCCATCTATGAAAAAATCTCTTGAAAATTTTGTTTTTTTTCAATTTTTTGACTTTTTATGTTTTTTGCATTTTATAGCTTTTGATAATTTTTTTCCAAAAATGCCTTACAATTTTTTGACTATTTTTGACACTCCTTCAACTTTTATGACTTTTTACGATCTCTCTAAAATTTCTGATGACCTCTTAAAAATTTTGTAACTTTTTATGAATTTTCACATTTTATTATGACTTTTTCAAAATTTTATGACTTTGCATAATAGGTGCATTCTCTACCGACGACGGTTTTCGAAACATCTCCTATGATTTTTATAATCTTCTTGAAAATTTTAATAACCCCATAAAATTTTTACCTTTTTTCACAATTTATGAATTTTTTCAAACCTCTTTAAAAATTTTATGGATTTTTAGCATTTCTTTCACTTCATGATTTTTTACACTATCATGGTGTCCACTATATTTCAGAAATGATTTTCCCTGACTTTTCCAGGTTTTCCAGACCTTTTAAATATGATATTCGTTAACAGGGAGGGGAGGGGGCGGTAATTTTTCACATGATGTACTTCCCGAAATTTCTCATAAAAATGATATAAAATGCATGCGGTCAAACGATTCTTTTTTTCGAATTCACTAGATACTTTTTACGAGATTTTTAGATGCTGCTTTTGGAGCAAAAAAAAAAATTCAAATTCAATTCTGAAAATTTTTGAGCCCACCTAACTCCCCCTCATCACAAAAATTTGAAAATTTGAATTGATTACCTACAGAAAAAATATCAAATTAAAAAGGAAAACCCAAGTATTCCAACGCAAAATTAAGTTTGAAAAATGAAAAAAATTATGCCAGGATGTCTAACAAATCAAGCGAATGAAAATTCGGATTATTCCGGGCTAAAAATTCAAAAATTTCTTCACATTTTATCCCCCCCCCCCCTCTTGTGAAAAACACATGCCTCAGATTTATAAATTCACGTAATCCCCTGCCATTTTTTAGTACCTAAGTACCAATAAATAAAAAAGTCAATGAGGAGGTAAAATATAAATTATATTATGGAAACATAGAAATGTGTTAAGCCCCAGCGAAGCGAGGCGAAAATTTTTGTGAAAAAATATCTTCAAAAGATGAAAATTCACCACTTTTCCCTCATTCAAATTTTTCAAAAAATGGCCAATAATTTTGAATTCTGTAAGTTCTATTCCCACTCCTTTTGTTTCAACATCGTGGTGACGGACATCATGGCATTTCTTTCTCATTACAGCTCAGTAAAAAGTAAGTTTCCAAAAAAATAGATGATTGAAAATTTTGAAAAACAATTTTTTAAGAATAAGTTTGGGAACTTTCCAAATTTGCGAGGATGCCTAAAAAATCAAGATCATGAGAAATAAAAATCAAAAAAAATTTGTTTGACAAATTAACGACCAAAGGGAGTATATAGTACAGGTAAACGACTCGAAAAAAATGAAGACATTTTCAAAGATCGTTCCAACCCTTGTACATTTTTTCCAACCAATCTTGGACAAAAAAATCCAGACTCATGACCCTGGAGATCTGGAAAAATTACATGAACTTGACCTCATTGAATAAAATTGATACCAAAAAATTTCAAATCTTATTTTGTTTCAAAAGGAAAGAGAAAAATAAAAAAATAAAAGAGATTTGAAATTTTTGATCTTCCCAACTTTCCACATTTGTAATTCGGATGATTCAGTCACAATTTTCAAGGTATTTTGACCTCCCAACCTCCTGTAATTTTTTTCAAAATTCACTGACTCCATTTATCTTCTTTTTTTTTTTAAAAAAAAAACACTATTCATTTCACATCGGTCATTATTTTTGTACTCATACTCTCGATCTTTCGTAAACCGTGATACACAATCTACCAAAGATCTTCAGTCACACTGATCTCGCATCTCGAATCAGCTGTGACGCTATACCCAAGACTGGTAAAACCTGCCTTCATAGTGCACGCATTCATCAGCCCCACTCCATTTATCCCATGTGGTCGATCCGGGCACTACGCATGCGCACCTTTTTTACATGACTTCGATGACTACAGTACAAAACCACTTTTTGATTTCCATACCTGACCATTTTTAAATCTCAAAATTTTTGTAATAAACGTGGGATGATTGAAAAACGTTATGACTTTCAAAGAATTTGAAGACTCACAATTTTCATGAAGATTAGGAAATTTTATAAACTTTTTCATAATTTTAATGACTTCCATGATATGCAAAAATTATAGAACTTGAGTTAGGTAATATGTAGGTACCTCAAATTTTATTACCTTACGACATTTTCAAAAATGATATTCATTCAACTTTTCAGCATGTCCATTTTTAAAAAAAAATTAGATTATTGATTTTTTATATTTTTCATAATCTATGACTTTTGATGATATTTTATACAATTGTTTTAAACGTTTTCCAAACTTTATGATTTTTCATCATTTATGACTTTTTGGGATTTTTTAATAATTGCGATTTTTTATAATTTTTATGATTTCTCAGCATTTTTACAATTTATGACTTTTAATGGAATTTTTCAACTTCCTTGATTTTTAATTAGGTACCTTTTGTAAAATTTCTGATAACCATTTTACAGGACGTTGAGGTAAATTTAGAATTTCAAAAATTCGCCAAAATTCTAGAAATGAACTTCAGCACCTAACATTTTGGATATCGAGTTTTTTTATTACGTATTTTCGATTTACTTTTGTCGCAGCTCAAAATTTCACTTTGAATTGAGATACCTCCCTCTACCACCATTTACCGTTTATGATCAAAAAAATGCAATCTTCCACTGGACTTCTTATGCTATACTCACTTAAAAATACAAAAATCACGAAAAAGAAATGAAATAAAGTGAAAATTATACAAGTGGTGTACAAATACGTATTTTGGGATATAATTACAGAAAAAATTTTTTTGACCAATAACGACCATTCTATTAGTGAAAAACTTCACGGAAAAATGGGTTTTCGCATTTTTCAACGTGTTCCACCACCTGAAAAAATCTGAAAAAATTCCGAGAACTGTGAAATACATTGAGAAATATAATTCAAAAATAAAATTTAAGACAGCACCAAAATTGTGTCCCCCAGGGCGATTTAAAATTTTCAAGGTCAAATTTAAGGTCATTATAGTGGCCGGAAAAATCTGAAAAAATTTCAGAGTACTCTCCTCTAGTACCTCTACCTTCTCGCCAAGTTTGAAAAAAATCGGTTGAAAGCTCGCAAAGATAGAATTTTCAAGAGTTTTTAGCTTGAAAATCGCGTATTTTGGAGCCACAGCCCCCCCAGGAGTGAGATAAAAATTCGCTCATGCGCTCTAAAATCATTTTCCACCAAGGTAAATCGAATGGCGTGAAAATGTTGACAAAGTTTCACCAGAAACCAAACGGCCCCCTCTCCATACCAGAGCCTTTGATTAACCATTCGTCAACAGGCGAGTACGAATAAATCACGCGAAAAGCTTCAGTGCAACCACCATTTCGTAACTTATTTCGCACTCCATTACACACTTGGTAAAGTTAACGAGCTGGACTTGGCGTAAATTTGATGCGAAATGCGCATTTTGCATTATGAAATGACATCTTATATAAATTATTTGTTTTGAAAAAAATATTTTATTAAATCTATTTCAAAAATAAAGTAAAAAAATTTACACATTTTCTTGTTGCATGAAGATGCGAATTGCGAATGCTGAAAAAACACTCAAAGAAATGAAAAATAGAATGTGTAACAAAAAATGATGAATTTCATCAAAAAAAATAAGAACGGGGCACCATTTACAAAATTGATAAAATTTATTCTGAAAAAAAAATATTATTTATGGCGAAATTTGGTAAGTAAAATTTATTGCATAAAAATAAATTTTACCCAATTTTGCGATAAATATAATATTTTTTTTCAGAATAAATTTTACCAATTTGTGAATGGTGCCCCGTTATTATTTTTTTGGATAAAATTTATCATTATTTTTTTGAGTGTAGTATTTTTTATCGACAAATTGACAAAATCTAAACCAAATCCAATGCAAATAAAAATGTAATCGCGCGATTAACTCTACATAAATTAATTTATTCGATTGTTTTATAGGCAACAGAAAAAAAAATTACAAATTCATTCAAAATAGATACCTAAGTATATTTTGTCGATATAGAAAAATATAAATAGTCTTTTCTTTTTGAACCAAGACGTGTAGAAAAACTAAGTGGTAAATTAAGCACTAAAATCGACTTTTGGTCACATAAAACATCAGAATAAATTAATTTGTGTGGATTGTGATTGAATTTTCATCACCATCGGACTTGGTTTAGAATTTGTCCATTTGTCGAAAAAAAATCTACTATATCTATGTAGTATTCACAATTTCATACAACAAGAAAATGTGTAAATTGTTTCCATTTCCTTATAAAATTGATTTAATAAAATATAAAAAAAACAAGCAAATAATTAATAATACGTTATTTCATAATACAAAATATGCATTTCGCATCTTTACGTCAATATCAGTTCGTTAACATTACCAAGAGTGTGTAAGGGGTGCGAAATAAGTTACGGAATGATGGCTGCACTGAAGTTTTTCGTGTGCTTTATTCGTACTAGCTACCAGCACGCTGTTCTACTGATATAAAAATACACATTCGTTGCGCGGTCAACCTTATTCTGTTGGGAGTTCGTGCCGGTATCAGTTGTATGTTCATTACGCTTCTTTTTACTAAAAAGATTTTTTTACGATCTCATTCATTCCGATTCCGCGAGTCGCTGGTGTTCGACGGTACATTTTTTAAATCTATTTTAGCGGTTTTTAATTTGCGATTATCTCGTGTCCTCTTTTTTAATTTCAAAAATCTTCATTTCTCGTAACATTTTTGTCGTTTTTTTTTTCGAAATATTTTTATATTGTTGTAATAATGGGTCTCGATCCGACCGGTTTGTATTAAAAAAAGTTCACCGCTACGTTTATTTTGCGGCTACTGGAAAGCGTACCTTTCGAAGGAAAATTCAGTACATCGGCTCAACACGTACAAATACTCCGTTCAAAATGCAACTACAAAATCGAGAAATTTTGGATCCTACTGAAGTTTATTAATTCTAAATGCATCGATTACACGATTACAGTTTCTTCGGTAAGTAGAATTTTTTTATACCTCAATTTGTTATTTTTTTTCTACCTCGTTGTCTTTCTCATTACGCAATTTGTGTTTGTTCTGAATTATACAAATCGTGAAGCCGGTAATAGCTTTTGGCTCGTGTGCTACGTTACATGTAAAAAAATCGCGAACCGGTTGCGGCGTAATTTTTTTCACTTCAGATTGGTATTTTTTTTTCGAGTCGCGAGTGAAATTAATTCATACAAAATTAGGTACCGGAGACGAAACGTGGAAAAAAATAGCGCATCTGTGTGTTCTAGTACAATCAAAAGGCACCGTTGGTTTACCTAGTTCTATCGCCAATGAATAGAGGGATAAAAATTATAAAATTGTTAATTTTGGATAAATTCCAATTGGCAGGGTGCCGACGATATTTTCGCGAAAATTATACCGATAGAGACCAGAGCCGGCGTGCGATTTCCTGAATCGACGTATCGCGTGTTTTAAATTACCTATCTTTATGGAAAGTTGGAATCGATAATTAAGCGGTGTCGTCGTTTGCGGCCGCGAAAAAAACCTCAGAGTTTTAATCACACTTTAGCCAGAATTAATTGATCATTCGGATCGATCAAATTGGTAGATCGCAGTTTCGGGCATTTTTTTTCGCATCGACTGGTTCAATTTGGTGGTAAATTCGGCCGGCGTTGGTAGAAAATTATATAAGCTGGTACTCGGATTCGATAACGATAAACTTGCAAGTGGACTAGGTTCGAATATGTACATAATATGTAGTTTATTTATCCTCGTACACGAAGTGCAAGTTATTTCATGGATTCGAATCGAGCCATCGAGAGCCAGCAGCCAGCTCTATCGACAATCATGTATAATACGTTACGATACAGCTTACAGCTCTTACAATACTAGCTGGTTTATTTTTATTACTCGTCGTAAGGCTGGTATCTGGAGAGGTTCGGATATGAATAGGAAATTTCATTAGGTATTTCATTAATCGAGCCTTACAACTTTTTTACACGATTCGACGTTGTATTCTACTCCATTTTGATTGAAATTCTTATCGAATCTTCGGTTTTATATCTAGATTTATTGAAATTCTCGGTAATGCATCTCGAATCGACCTTGATCGATGACTTTGGTGTTTGAAAATTCGCAAACGAGGAATTATCGGGCGTCCTTTTGGCTCCATCGACATTGTATGGGCTAATACGAGTGAAATTAATGGAGAGACGAGTAGACGAGGAGAATTAGTCGAAAAGAGGCAAAAAGAGGCAAAAAATGTAGTCTGTCTCGTTGTAAAAATACATGCATACTCGAGCACCGATTCATTAGCACCTGAAATGTGGAAATGTGTCAGTTTCCGAGTCATTAGTCACGTCGACTAATGTAGCTCTATTTATGTATGTGCAAGTTACGACGAGGAAGTGCTTAATTGTGTGCTTATTTCGATACTTGGGCTGTACGAATCCGACGAAAATGTACTATCGAAGTATTTATCGCAGATAGAGCTCAATTTTCGTAGATAAACGATTCGTACGTACAAAGGAATCTATTTTTATGGCAAAGATTTGGGGGAAAATTGTAATCAAGGATGATGCTCAAGATTGTGATATCTGTAGACTCGTAATATTTGATACAAGATCTCGTTTCGATAAAAAAGGCTCGAATCTAATTTTTTTGGTACATTTTGGTGATTTTTTATCGAAAATGTAGAAAGATAGGAAAAAATTATCGTAAAATATATTATTCTGTAAAAAATTCTCTACAAAAAAGATTCTCATTAAAATTCACCTTTCTGTAGGTATTAAATTGGAACGTTGAAATTATTTAAAAATTATATATACGTTTCGATGCATTGTATAATAAGTATTTGAATTTATGTAACGAAATTGCAACAAATTATAGGTATTTTAGTACAGGTATACGCGAAATTTGTTCTTGTACGTGAAATGTGTATTTTTCAAACCCCAGTGGTCTAAAAAAAATAACCTTTCAGGTGTACAAATGTACTGAACTAATTTTTAATACTAATGTATCTTATTTAAATTGTAAATACGAGTAAAAATCATAATTAAGATGCACATATAATTTCATCATCGGTTTGCATCGCTGTCAAGGTCACCCAGTGGTTGAATGGAATAGATGAGAAGGGGGTCTAATGATGAAACCATCGACCAAAATTCACTATTGCCTAATTTTAGCCAATTTTTTCCGATTTTCCGAATATTATCGATAAAAATTTATTGAAAATTCCCCTATTGCTATTTTTTTAAAAGCAGAAAAAGTCGTCAAAGATTTTCTAATTTTTTTTACCTAAAATTCAATTCTAAAGTCAATTTTTGAGGCTTATTAATTTTTTGAAATTTTTTTCAAGTAGATCGGGTCTTTTTTAGAATTTGGGATTACCTCCCTGCCAATTTATAACAATTTTTAATTAATTTTTCTATAATTTAAAATTTTGAATTCTTCGAATGAGCACCCACAGAATTTTTTTCTGAATTCAATGCTAATTTTTTAATGTTATAATTGAGGTGGGGGAAGGGGGGAAAACAGATGGAGTGCAATTATGTACGTCTATATCTGCAAAAAAAAAAAATCGAATTGAAAATTTTGAAAAAAACAGACCGACTTTGTTTTGGTTAAAAAGCTTTAAAATAATGGCTGTTTTAGGGATGATTTTCCATCAAAATGACGGATAAATAAATCATGTTTATGTTTTAATTGTTAACGTTTCAATTTAAAAATTCATTCACTACTGTCAGGAGAATTTTGGCCTCTTATTTTGTAAACTGGTCCCTAGCAATCCTAGCATTATAAAATATCCATGGTAAAAACCGATATGAAAAATGGACATGGTGTCCTGTTCTTTTTATCATTGGGACATATTGTCCCAAAAAGCCAATTTGGATAATTTGGACACGGTGTTCCAGAAATACTCGCAATTTCGACATAATAAAGTTCCAAAAGAAAGCAAATTCGATCATTTGGACACAATGTCTCAGCAAGACTTGCAATCAGGACATAGTGTCCCAGAAACACTGCAATTTCGGCATAGTGTCTGTGAAAGTCAAAAATTAAAAAATATCATTATATCAGTTTGAAAAAAAATTTTATTATTTTTTTTTTATTTTTAAGCGAATATCATTCGGTGTATCAGTGATGAGAAATTCAGTGCCTCGTGTCATTGTTTTAGGTCATTTTCGTTAAATTCAAGTGAAAAAATTAAGGACCCTATGATTGTAGGCGAAACTTTTTTCGTTCAATTTTGAATTTTTGAAGAGATTAAATTAAACATTTAAATTCAGAAAAAATTCTCCCTACGTTATTCTCTCATTCACGAAAAAATGAAAATCACTTAATGTTGCAGCATAAAAAGAAATCAACGAAAATTTTTTTCTGAAATTCCTTAAAAATCTGAGAAATTCTCTGGAAAAAATTGGTAAATTTTTTGGATTAAATTTTTAATGAATCTTATTTATTTTCATAGGGCTACAAAGATGCCTCTCTGTATAATATAAATTTTTCACTCGTTTGAAATGAAAGAGTTTTTCGAAAATATTATGAGAAAAAATCAGGAATTTTTGAACAGCTTCTATCATTCCTCCCTCCCCCTCTTCCTACAACGACGCCTTAATTTTGAAAAAATCTGAAAATCAATTCTGATTTTTCGTAATGTAGGTAACTATAATTATGTACTTTACGCCTTCAGCAAATTTTGATCAAAATCTTTTCAACGAGGAATTTCTCGTAGAATTTTTCAATATTGTACTACCATTCTTAAACCTTTTTTCATAAAATGGAAAAAAAAACTTCGAAATGCCGATCTGACAGCAAGCATTGATCTCCCTGGGGTGAGGAGGAGGGGGGTAAAATGTCGTATATTTGTTTCTCAAACGAGATTTTTCAAAAAATTGAGCCGAAATCATCATTTTTGAGTCCCTGGAGCAACATTTTCAACAATTCCATCTATATTTGCATAAATTACTTAGATGTTCTTTTTTAAAAATTTGTTCGAAAATCGCGTAATTTTTCGATTTTTAATCGTACTAGGCAGCCTTATTTTTATTTTTTTTATTTTTTGACATCAGCATTTTGGCCACTCATATGTTTCCCCCCCCTCCCCTGTTGGGAAAATTAAAAATCTCAGCATCAAAATTCGAATCCTCCTCCCCCTCTTTACTATAAAAAATGTTACAACTTACTCTCTCATTTCGAATCAGTGAAAAATCACTGATAAACAGTCAGAATTACAGCACAAGAAAAATCAGTTAAATTCACTGATTTTCAGCGATTTTTCACTGATTATTCAAAGAATTTCACAGATTTTTCAGTAAATTTCACAAACATCACTGAGTTTTTAGTGAATTTTCACTGATTTCCAGTGATTTTCTTTTACTGACTTGCTTTCAGTGAAAAAAATCCACTGATTTATTACTGTGCTGCAATTCTGACTGTTTTTCAGTGATTTTTGATCAATTTCACTAAATCAGAACTAAGAGAGTATAGTGAAATACCTAGAAAATCTTTATGAAATTCTTTTTCGAACTCTACGATGCATCTCGACCACTCAACAATACAAATTGACAGATTTTACTTGAATTACAGGTACACGAAGATGAAGACCCCCTTAGGGCAATCTTTGGCAAAACTACACCCCTTCATATTTCACACAAACACGCATGACTTCCTCGACCATCGATTTCTCATCTCGTTATCATTCACGTTTCACATTCTCTTGGCACGTGTTCAATACTAAATTGTAAAAACTTACAGCAAGGTACGGCAAAGTTCCACGACAGGTATACACATCCACGACTAATTACCTCCGACTACCTACACCCTGTTATTCTCTAACCCGATAAATTTCCCACAAACTTGTGAATAAACCAGTTCTCATTCTTTTATTATTGTTTCTATATATTTTTACCACAGAAGCTCTTTTCTTTTTTTCGCCCCTAACTAAGGTACCAAGGTACATGGGATGGTGGATGACGCGAATGTTCCACTTCATTAATCTTTTTGGGGATTATTTTTCTCTTAAAATGTTGTCTCGTATTGTCGAAAGTCGTATCGGAAAACTAGAAGCAATGGCATTGTCGTACGCAGCGTTATATTTTCTCGGAAGTTATTGAAGTATTTAATCCTTTAACTAATGTTGAAATTGTCATTTTTACAATCGACTATGACTAGACGTTTGGAGAACATGTTAATAGCGTAGGTATTCCAGCCATCAAAGAGACCACCTGGTCCGAAGATTTTTTTCGTGCTTTACACGCGTGAATGGGTGTGCACTGTAAGAGTGTATAGGGCATCCTATGTTATAATATACCTACTCCGAAGATGTAATTCTGCCTAGGTAATTATGTGCTTGGTAATGTACGATGGTATAATTTGGTGAGGGGGTAGAGTGAGTTTCTATGCAGATTTTCGATAGTTCAGATTGTCTCTAAATTTGAGATTGAAGATTTTGCACGATGATTTGGAATGAGATTCTCGAGCCTTTTCGCGATAAACTGATCGAATTCGATGGTACCTTGGTTGAATAATGGCGCAGCATCTTGGAACATTGGCGGCCGCGAAGATTTTCCTTTCATCAGCGCACTACATTGTATGCGAATATAAATACGCTCAACCTCGTAACACTTTCACTAGGTGTATTATACGTGGTCGTACGTTTTTATTTACCATCGTCTTATCTGCCTACAATACCCATCCATCTAGAAGTATATTTCTCCACACGGATCCCTTGGTAGGAAAAATCTCAAAAAATGAAAAAATGACGCTGTAAAAATTCCGTTCAAAACACCTAACCTGTGAGAAAACCCAGCTCTAATCGAGGCTGAAAATTAAAACACAACGTGATTTTTACCGTAAACTCGAAGGTCAGTGGACGGGTTAATTTTTGACGAATCGGTTACGAAGCGTGACTGGAAAGTTGGCGACGTGTTGCGGAAAAATGTTAATAGGCGCGGCTCACACACAGACAAGGTGTAATACCGCGACACGATAAGCAGAGGGACGCGTGCCACGATGACGCGACAATGAACATTTTTTTTTCCACCGAGAAAGTCTCGAATACGAATGGCACAGGGCGCGTGGCACAATTAACGATTAATGAATGAGAATGACGCGCGTCGGCGCGAATCGCGCGCCGCGAACACCTAAAACGACGATTGCGAACAAGGTCGTCGCAATCGTAATCTCTTTCAAAACATGCTACACTAACACGAGTATGATCCAACGACTTCCTTTATGAATAAGGTAATTGCGAAAAATCCCATTAGTAAGCGATTCGCTCTCGGTACATCGATATTGCGCGCCAGCCACAGGTGAGTCGGTGAGAAGCGATTGGATTGCTCTAGAGACCCATACTTTCAGAGATGACAGAGTGAGAGATGCGGATAAGTCGAAGAGCTAATGACATAAGAGATGTGGTCTGGAATATGGATGTACCAGTGGCATAATCGAGGCGGTGCGTTGATCCGATGACCATATTCGAAACTAGCCGAATCATTGTCCAAAGTTTACCCTGCACTGGATGAATGTGAGATGGTCTTGTCACTTTTGTTGGTAAATATGAGTTGCAGGTTTGTGGGTTAGTTCCAGCGAGCGGTTGATGGACTGTGATGGTGGATGGGTGCAAAGGTCCTTTCAAAGGATTGATGATTTGTAGTCATTTGTATGTGTATTAGTAGTATATGGGTCACTGGAGTATGTTTTGATTCAAATTGTTCGTCATACGTTAGTCTTTGGATAAGGATGTCTCATAGGTCTATGAATCATAGATACTCAATTTACTTCAACAATTTAACCGTTCATTGTGAAATTACATCACAGGATGGCTGAATCACATGTCAAAACCTATTTTAATCTGAATTGCGATTCATTGAACTGTGGCTGAATCCAACTTGATTCAACCAAATACTTCAATGTTCTCACGATCAGAATCGCCTTTACATGTATTTTTGGTATTATAATATGGGTCACTTGAGAACAGACCAACTAAAATCATCCATAATCACCGAGACTCAAAGGTACTGGATCTTTCAATAGAGCAATTGGCTCAAACCTTTCTTCAGATAAAGATTAATGAGAGATTTGAGGTTTACTCTCTCATTCCGAATCAGTGAAAAGTCACTGATAAACAGTCAGAATTGCAGCACAGAAAAAATCAGTGAAAATGGGTTTTCACTGATTTTCTGTGATTTTTTTACTAATTTTCAGTGATTTTTCACTGATTTTCAGCGATTTTTCACTGATTTTCACTGATTTTTTCACTGATTATTTAAAGAATTTCATAAATATCCATGAGTTTTCAATGAATTTTCACTGATTTCCAATGATTTTCTTTCACTGATTTGCTTTCATCGAAAAAATTTTCACTGATTTATTACTGTGCTGCGATTCTGACTGTTTTTCAGTGTTTTTTGATAAATTTCACTGATTCAAAAATGAGACAGTAGGGTTTCGGGCAAAAGAGTTTGGGGTTATTTTTTTCAAGGTTTGGATTTCAAAATGACTGGTTTCAGGCTTTCAAATTCATGCTTCGTTCAAGTTTCAAAAAAATTATCAGGGGGTTTCAAATTTCGAATTTAGTAACCTTCGGTTCGAGCCACCAGGCCTGTTTTTACATTATATCTATTGGCAAAGCCTGCAACTGAAACACGAATACAAAGTACACTTTAGATACTCGAGTGTGAGATTTTGCATACAAAGATAACAAAATCCAGATAGATACCGCCCTAAAACTATAAATAATTTTTGAAAGATGTCAAATGAAATATCATAACGAAAAGCAGGACTTCAGTTAGATATTTGGTACTCTTGTCATTTATAAATCAGTGAAAATTATAGGAAATCACTGGAAAACAGTCAGAATTGCAGCACTGTAATAAATCCGTGGAAAAAGTTTCATAGAAAGGAAGCAGTGAAAAAAATTGCTGGAAATCAGTGAAAATTCACTGAAGTCAGTAAAATCTCTGAAATTTACTGAAATATCAGTGAAATTCTTTGAAAAATTAACAAAAATTTGCTGAAAATTAAAGAATTTTTCTGATATTCTCTGTGCTGCAATTCTGACTATTTTTCAGTGACTTTTCACTGATTCAAAGTGAAAGAGTAGGACATTTTTCAAACATTCTACAATTTTGGGAGGGGGAGGAGGAGGCAAAATTTTCCTTTTTACACTATTTTTTCATCAGGTGAAAAAAAATCACCCAAAAAATCTAAATGAAATAATTTCAAAATTTTGAAAAAAACGAAGAGAATAAATTCAGAATTTTAGAATTCAATTGAAAAAGATTGAAATGCAAGACTTAGGCGGGTCATTAGAATCACAAGAAAAAAACAGGACGAGACACATTGTTAGGTTTCAAGTTTCATTTCCAATTTTGGATTCAAGATTTGTTTGGGTTTCAAAGAAATATTCATTTTTTTTTCTAGTTTTGGGATCAGAGCTGGTTTGCATTTGTTGGGGTTTCATTGAAATAATATTGAGTTTTTTTGAATTGATGATGTGGTTGGGCTTTACAAAGATGATCAAGGGGTTTCAAGTTCACAGTTCAGGATTTGTTCAGGTTTCACATGAATAATTAAGTTTTTCGGGTTCTAGGTTTGTTCTTTGTTTCAGTTGAAAAAATATTCCTTTTTTTTGGTTGGAGTTCAGGGTTTGTCGGGTTTGACAGGAAAAATGCAAGGTGGAAGGAGGGGGGATGTTCGGGGTTTAGAAGAAAAATGAAGGGCGATGTTCGCGTTTCATAGGAACTTTTTTTTTTCTGGTCCAGAGTTTGTTAAGATTTCTCCAGAGTAATGAGGTTCTTTGGGGATTGAATTAACGTAATTTGTTGGTTTTATGATAACAATGGTTTCATATTCTTGTTTGAAACAAAGCAATTCATTATCACTGTCATAATTTTTGCTGTCAGGTATACTTTCAAATTTTGACCACAATCTCATTTTGAATCAGTGAATTTCCACCAATTTTTCAGCAAGTGTCACAGATTTTCAGTAAATTTACACCAATTTTTGAGTAAATTTCACTGATTTCACTTAATTTTACTATTTTTTTTAGTAAATTTCACTGATTTTTAGTAAATTTTACTGATTTTAGTTAATTTTACTATTTTTTTTTTTTTAGTAAATTTCACTGATTTTCAGTAAATTTTACTGATTTTAGTTAATTTTACTATTTTTCAGTAAATTTCACTGATTTTCAGTAAATTTTACTGATTTTAGTTAATTTTACTAATTTTTAGTTAATTTCAGTAATTTTTAGTCAATTTCACTGATTCTTAAGTAAATTTTTACTGATTCCCAGTAATTTTTTTCACTGATTTCCGTTCATTGCAAATTTTTCTCTGATTTTCTCCTGTCCAGCGATTCTGACAGTTACCCATCATTGATTTCTCACAGATTCAGAATGTAAGAACACATCTGAACCCTTACTTACTAAATTCCAAATCGTGATCCAACTGACAACCTAAAATCATCCCAATCATCAAAAACTTCGGCATCTAGCCGTATACTCCAACAATACCATCCAATTTCCTCATCTCGAGGAACAAATCGGCAGAACAATCTCGGGTTCAAACAAACCATCGTACCATCATCTTTCGATCGTACACACATCGGAATCTTCAAAAATTTTCATCTCGTATTACCCATGTACAATCGTACACCGCCTTGCATCCGATGCCTGTGCTGGTGCTGGTACTGCAGCTTCTACCCTCGTCGCCGCATCCACCGCTGCCGGCGTGTATTCCTAATTCCTATAGGTTAGTCGATACGGCAGCGTCTTTATGGTGTTAGTGAGCGCGTAACGTTGGTCATTGACCCAAAGTACTATCTTACTTGCTCTATAATCGACCTCGCGCTCCCCCCATGTATCGAAGATACCAACCTATACGCGTATACTACATCACGATAGAGGTACTACACATACACATATTACTCGTAGACTCGTACTCTCTCACTCTTTCTTTCTCTAAGCGCTGGTACGTTTAATACACCATTACATATACATACGGACTAACTCTTGACTGCTATGCCAGTGTCCCACGTACCCCACTTCCGCGTTTCATTCCTCCCATCGTATGTAAGTACAAACGTCGTCCACCCTATACCTCGTCTCTTCCGTATCGAGCATTCATTCTCACATCGCGCATTTCTTCTCTATGAAAATTCTCTTCCGGCATCTTGGCGCTTCGTTCAACAAGTCTTGCCAATCAGCAAACCGATAAATTATCCAAGAGTTAAATTGAAAAACCGATAACGAAGCGGACGTCATCTCGGTGGACTTTTTTTTGCCTCTGTTCTGACGTCAATTACCAGCAGATATGGTGTAATAATAAATAACCATGTTGGTACTTTTTACCTCATCGTTTGTGGTGAGTTTTTGTCAAATGTTGGTCATCGTAGCGCCAGGCTGGCTACCAACTGGCACCATGTGTCTATGGACGAGTTTCTTGTGATGTGTTGCATATGCAGGACCATCATGATGCGATGAGATCTTCGAAATGGTCAAGATGGCAACTGAAACAGACAAAGTAGAGATTTTTGATTTAAAATGACTTCGAGAATGGTTTTTAGACTATCTTTTATCAATTTTTAGTGAAAAAATCATCATTTTTGGACATTTTATATTCAAAATTCAATTTTTCAATAGGAAAACTTGACTCATAACTTCAAGTCTTGAATGGGAAAAGCAAATTGGACTCTTAACCAACAAATTTAAGATCCTTTTTTATACAAAGATTCCATCAAACAACGAATCAAGACTTCGAAATGAGAAATTCTGCAGAAAACTATGTATGTAAATGAAAATAACCCATGTAATTCTTCAAATTTTTAATCAAATTTATCCAATTTTTCAATTTTTTGAAGACATATTCAAAAATTTCTAATTCTTGGACAACATAAAATTTTCCATAAAATTTTCCCATTTTTTGAAGAAATTTTTAAGAATTCCCAATTCTTGGATAACTCTAAATTTTTAAACAAATTTACTCAATTTTTTCAAATTTTTTGAAGAAATTCTCAAAATTTTACAATTCTTGGACAACATTACATTTTTCATCAAATTTTCCCATTTTTTGAAGAAATTTTTAAAAATTCTGAATTCTTGGATAACTTAAAATTTTCTAACAAATTTACTCAATTTTTCGAATTTTTTTGAAGAAATTCTCAAAATTTTCCAATTCTTGAGCAACATTAAATTTTTCATCAAATTTTCCCATTTTTTGAAGAAATTTTTAAAAATTCTCAATTCTTGGATAACTTTAAATTTTTTAACAAATTCACTCAATTTTCCCAATTTTTTTGAAAAAATTCTCAAAATTTTCCAATTTTTGAACAACATTAAATTTTTAATTAGAATTACCCAATTTTTCCATTTTTTGAAGAACTGTTCGAAAATTCTCAATTCTTGGATAACTTTATATTTTCAAACAAATTCACTCAATTTTTCCAATTTTTTTGAAGAAATTCTCAAAATTTTCCAATTCTTGGATTTTTAATCAAAATTAGCCAATTTTTCCATTTTTTGAAGATTTTTTCGAAAATTCTCAATTCTGGGACATCTGTCCCTGCTGCTCAAAAACTCGCTTTCTCTTCCTGTGAGAGACCTTTTTCAACTCTCGGACCACTTTTGATGGCAAATCATCCAAAATATTCCGAAATCTGGAACCTGTTGGTTATTCGCCATCTTCGGAGCAGCCAATTCGCGTAGTATTTAGAACGTTTCGAGATACGATACGCAATCGTCGATAAACTTTGACATTGTAACATAACTTATACCGCTCGTATGCTACGTTTACGCGTTTAGGACTCGGGTCAATAACCTTTTGGCGTTTACAATGAACGGCCGCACGGTCGAGTCGACGATAAAAGTTGTATCGCGCGTTATCGCGACGAGCCCGCTTGCTCGACATTTCCACGGAGGTGCGCGTTTTGCTGCATCGATCACGGTGCTCTCTGCGAACACCATCGCCAAATTCCCTAAAAATGTATTCCTATATACCAGTCTTTGGTCGTACGAACCATTAAAAAAAATACGAAAAAAAAATAAAGAAGAGAAGAAAATATACGCGATACGGACGAGTACGCGGTTACACTGGCTCCGAGGTCAATGAACTCGGGCAATCGACGAGTCGAACGAGAAAGATAACGCAGAAATTGAAAGGAAAAGAAGAAAAAGAATGAGATAATACTCGGGTATTTTGCGGTAAATTGCCTAATATTCGATTACGATTATTCCGCGAGTCGACCGGCAACCTGGTCTGTTCGATTATATGGCTGCGTGTACTACGATGTACCAGAGAGTATTTCGAAGCGATGGTATGAAAGTATGAGAAAGGCATTGCGACCGATGTGTTCGCGACATCGCTGAAGGCGTTTACCTCGCGGCAGTGATGGCCTTTTGGGGTATGGGATTAGGCGGCGCTAAGGTCTTGGCGCTGGCGCTACGTCTTTTTTCGGTGACCGGTGCAGAAAGGATGCCGGCGCAGTGACGAGATAAATTCGCCAGCTTGGTGTGCGATAAATATGTACGTACGAGGGTTTAATCCGCGCTGAGCTGCGAGTATTAGTATACACACATAGGCGTAATATTGTTTTTGTTTTCGAACAATGAGTTCAGGTTTATTTTATGGCATTTCTTTTTATAACAGGAAGTCGTTTTCATATAATGGTCGCTGCCTTGTAAGCGGCTATTTAATGCCCCGCTTAACAAAAGAATTTTTCTTTCTGCGTCCTCCCTTCGTCCGTGCTTCGACTATGCCAGCGCCGTGTTTCGTCTTCTCACGTGCTATGTACTCGGGCTACTCTCACGTTAATCGAATTCGAGCTCGAAAATTTTCGATTAGTTGGGATTTTTATGATTTTCGTAGTAGTATGTTCATAGAATACGTATATGGACGGGTGTCCACCTACGCGAATGAAATTAATTTTGTTGGTTGCGAGTGTAATTGATTGAATGGTATTTTGAATAATTTTATTGATCTTGCAATAAAATGAAGTGAGAGGGAGTTGATGAAGAATATGAGATCAATATGGAGCTTGTTGAATGAAAACCAATTCATATGAAATTTTGGTCCCCTCGAACCTCTGGAATTATTGCATTTATATATTTTCAAAATAGGATCATTTTTGAGAAAAAATTATTTTCTGTGATTCGATTTGAATAAGCATTTTCGATCATTGAAAAAATTTGCAGTTTTTTAACTTTGGAAATTTTTTGCTTGAATTTAAAGGAAACGAAATACCTACACGAATGACTGATTCTGATGCAGATTAGGAGACGAAGAATTTCAAATATCTGATTTGTGATGCGGAACTAGGTAAGATTAGAGGGTTGGTGGAGGAGGGAGGGGGTAAAAACACGAAAAACTCTGGAATTTTTACAAAAATTACCAGATTTTGAGAACCCATAAATCAATGCTTCCAAACGGCGGAGAAATTCAGGAATAGGCTAAAATTGTGTATGATTGAGTTACATTTTTAGAAAGGGCGCTTTCAATTTTTTTCACTCCAGGGTTAGTTCTTTTACTCTTTTCTTTGAAATTAAAAAAAAAAATGAATAACTCATCCTCCTTCCGCTGACAGAATTTTCAGAGCTGTTGCAACATGAATTTGTGGGTGTATGGGGGGGGGGGGTGTTGAGAGGGAGGGAGAGGGGTGATCGAATGAAATTTTATAATTCTTATTAAGTCATAAAAATGGTTTATCAAAAAACACTTAATTTAAAAAATTACTTTTGATTTTTTGAAAATTTGAAAATATCCAATCTTTTATTTTTTACTTATATTTTTTAATGAGAGGGTGTAGAATTTTTAGTTAAACATGATTTAGGACCAAAAACCAAAAAATCGAGTAAAAATTGGAGACTTATTTATCATTGAAATTGGTAATCACCGCAAAATTTTCTAAATTCCCTACTTGGGTATAAAATCATAACAGAAAAAATTTCGCACAATTTATTGGAAAATGTTTTGCATTATCATATTTGAAAACAATCCTACTGGCATAAAATTTTCAAAATAATCATTTCAAAAATATAAATGATCAGTAATTTTAAAAATAAATCACTGCATTTTCGTAAAAATTTGAAAGAAAATTAACCAATACAAAATTTTGATGAATACTCTACTTTTATTAATTTTTGCTCCAGGAGTAAAATTTCTCAACCAGGGAAATTTGGGAAAACTGCAAGCAAAGGAGCCGATCTCATAGATATTGGATTTTGTTTTTTTTTTGTCTCATCCAAAAGCGTAGTGGGGAGGGTCAAGGTTTCTCAGCCCATCTTTTGGTCTGAAATGTTTAAAAAATGTGATTTCAGCTTTGGAATGTTTTTTTTTCTTGAAAAATTTTCGGTCATCTTGGACTCAATTGTTCATAATTTTGGATGATTTTTTTCTCACGAATTCCTTCTTTTTTGAATGACCATATTAGTGTATCTACTCAATATGTATTTTTCGTGTTTATTTTAATTTCATATAGGTATTAATTTTTTTCATTTGAAAGAGATTACAATGAACTAGGAATGATATTTTCGAGAGGGAGAGGAGGTGAAAAAAATTAAAAATTCTCAACTGAGGTTCGATCTTTTCCGAATAAAAAGTTCATTTATTTTTTTAAATTTTTCGACTCAACAAAAATTTTTTCAAGAAAAAATCACTACCTACTTTTCTCAATTAATTATGCAATGTTGTCGTTACTTAGTTAGATGGGGGGGGGGGGGAATCATCGATCATCGATGTCCTTTGTTTGGGGATAAGCCAATGATAAATGGGAGGGTAGCAAAAATTAAAAGTTTTTGACTAAAATGATTTTTTCCTGATTTTTTTCGACTCAAATTGAGATTTTTCAACGATTTTTTTTTCAATTTTTGAAAGAAAATTTTCTTGAAAAAATGCACTACTTCCGAAGCTTTTTCTCCTCTAGTTCAATTTTTTGACTCAAAATGCAATTTTGTCATTATGAGGAGGCAGGCTGCCTCTCTACATCCTCCCTTCGGTTCAGCCCCGAGGAGAGGAGAAGAGGGGTTCGTTTCTATATTCCTCTTCATATTTGCCATTTTATAAAAAATCACTGACGAGAACATCGAGAGCAACATTGCTAAAGAATTTCGTACTTATTCTCTTAATTTCAATTATTTCTAATTTATTACATTTTCAATATTTATGATAATTTTCTACTTCCCTTGAAGTCTGCTCTACCCATAAAATTTCTCGAGGCCTCAAAAAATTCTTTTTTTTCCATCTCCAAAAAAAAAAAAAATCGATTTCGTAATTGCACAATTGGCACACACGCCGAGCAATGTGTTTTATATTAAACCAATATTTTTTTTGAATAAAACCATTGATAGCGTCGCGTCGTATTGTATCGCGGTATAAATTACGACTGGCGTCTGGTATCCGGTGATGCCCGGCGCCTGCATCCGTCCACAATGTGATAAGTCTTGTGCACCGTGCTGGCCACGGTTGCAGCACGTTTGCATTTTCATTATAAACAAAACAAACGCGGATGCTTTGATGACTTTGTATCGATAAAAGAGCACGAAAAGTGGCCTCGAGCGAAAACCTAATTGCTCGGTTTCTCGGTTCGATACATCACACATTTCAAATAACTTGGCAAATCCTCCCCCTCCCCTTACACTATTGTATCGTATATTCTCGATAAAACATTAATTACATAGATTATCGCCACTTAAGGTTAAGGTATATTTACGATCGATACGAGCTCTAATGTATTTTTCTTCTTCGCAGGAGCTCTGGAAAAGCAACAAATGCAACAAATGAGAAACACACACTACTGTCATCATCACATATAACACAGGTAAGCATGGTTTTCACTTCAGTCTCCTTGGACGTTTTGTTTTTTTACCCAAATACCCCGAAGGCGTGCTTTAACCAATGCGGAAACAGTCGTGGAAAATTTCACCCGCGAATAAATTTTGGATGAAAAAAATTACCCACGGTCGATTATAAGTATACTCGGAGCTGTCAAAAGAAATGATTTTCCGCACCGTGACGCGCTCAATGGTCCGTCGATTCTAGAATTTCTGACCCTCTCTTCGCTGTTGCTTGGCGTCTAAACACGATAATCCGGTCGAGGACACGTCCGACATCTCGCATCGGTATAATGTACGAGTACGTGTACAAGTACATGAAATACTTAGTATACGACGACGGAGCCCACGTTTCTGCGTAATTAATAATCGTAATTGTAATAATAATAATAAATCGCGATGGAATATCGCGGAAGCATTGGACACAGTGCGACGCCATTGCTCGGACGAAGGACGACTTTGGTCACAAATTAGATATGTCTCGTGATCTGTGATTTTCAATCGGCCGAGGTATGCGAAAGATGAAAACAGAAGATGAGGAAACGAGGTACTCTCTTTTATAAAATCAGCGAAAATTATCGAAAATCATTGGAAAATAGTCAGAATTGCAGCACAGGAAACAATCAGCAAAATTCACTGATTTTCAGCGAATTTTCACTGATTTTTCAAAGATTTTCACTGATTTTTCTGCTAATTCCATAAATTTTACAAACTTTTCACTGATTTTCCAGCGATTTTTCTCACTGATTTGTTTTCATTTGAAAATTTTTCACTGATATTCTCCAGTGCTGCAGTTCAGACTGTTTCTCAGTGATTTTTGATAATTTTCACAGATTTATAAATGAGAGAGTAGTAAATCAGTGAAAATATTTCCACAAAAGGAAACAGTGAAAAAATTGCAGAAAGATCAGTGAAAATTCACCGAAAAGTCAGTAAAATCTCTGAAATTTATTGAAAAATTAGCAAAATTCACTGATTTTCAGCGAATTTTCACTGATTTTTCAAAGGTTTTCACTGATTTTTCCGCTAATTTCATACATTTTGCCGACTTTTCAGTGAATTTTCACTGATTTTCCAGCGATTTTTCCCACTGATTTGTTTTCATTGAAAATTTTTTCACTGATTTTCTGCTGTGGTGCAAATCCAGACTGTTTCCCTGTTTCTCAGTGATTTTCGATAACTTTTACAGATTTATAAATGAAAGAGTAGTAAATCAGTGAAAAAATTTCCACAAAAGGAAACAGTGAAACAATTGCTGGAAGATCAGTGAAAATTCACCGGAAAGTCAGTAAAATCTCTGAAATTTATTGAAAAATCAGTGAAATTTTTTGAAAAATCAACAAAAATCCGCTGAAAATCGAAGAATTTCGCCGATTTTTCCGGTGCTTCGATTCTGACAATTTTTCAGTGATTTTTTCACTGATTTAAAATGAGAAATTATAGTTCAGTATAGTTGGATGGCATAATATGAAGAGAAAATGGAAATTCGTCCTCAGAGGGAAGTAAAAACATGTGGAAAATGATCATAGTCTTTAAAATCAAACCTAAAAAGACTCTGGAAAAAAGGTTCTTCGAGTAGTTTGTGTCAAAGCAAGGTTGAAACGAATTCACGAATCCATCTTTGAGGAAAAATTGACAAGCAAAAAAAGAGCTCTCACGACTAAACCGACTACAGGATGTCTAACAAGTCCTGCTGGTCCTGCGAAGTCCTGCTTTTGGCTAGAAGATCCTGCAGGTCCTGCAAAAGTCTTGCTTTTCTGCTTTTTATGTAAAAGTCCTGCTTTTTTCAAATTTGAAACCCTAAGAATTTTTTTTGCTCTTCCTCATACTTTTCAAAATTAGAGTTACTGAAATACTATCATTAAAAAAAAAAATCACGAATAATTACTTTAGTTGTGTTATTTTTCAGAAATTATTTTTTCAACCTATTTTTTTTTTGGGGGGGGCAATATTCATTAGTGTTTTGAAAGTCTTTCCGAAGATCCTGCTTTTAAGTTTCGAGAGTTTGTTAGACATGCTGTAAACCCATAAATCAACACAAATTTTCTATTTGGAAGGACCCTCCGCGACAAAGATATAATTTTTTCTCCTTTTACCCGGAGGACCCCCCCCCCCTGAAAGAATCCTTTAAAACAATTGGAATCCATTTTACGAATCCACAATGTTTTTTGGATTCGAATCGTTGAAATAAATCGAGTTTCACATGGTGGATTCGAATTAATTTTTTCGAATCCAAAAATAAATTCGAATCCTTTCCAACCTTGTTTCGAATTATCAAAATCTTAGATTATTTCATGATGACTTGATCAAATTTCATAAACGATATTGCATCATAATGATGAAATATTCGCCAATTCCAAGTCCAACTCCTACTTTTTCTCTCACTTAGCCTCTAGTTCTTCCTAATGGACTCCGAGTTCCTTGATCCATTCATCATTTCATATTGATGACTAATTTATTACCTCAGATACGAGTTACCTTGAAGAAAGTACCAATCTTCTGGATCCACAATCGAGAGTTGCTCGATATTACGTAACATGACTTCATCGATATGCAAAATTAGAAAAATTACAATTGTAGGAGTCAAATAGAACCCTTGGGAGTCAGGAAAGAGACCATTGCCGAATTGGGCGAAATTTGCGAAGAAAATCAATGAAATTGAAACCGATACGTGTTGCCCTTCTGCCAATACCTACGAAGCATGGAGCCCTCTCCCAAAACATCACCAGCATATCGCATCCGGAACTACATACTTGGCAGTCGGCTCGCCAAACAAATCGCATCTTCCTACATGATGCCCTTTCCCCTCACCCAGGCAGCTTGGTGGTGAATGGGCCGTGCTATGCCCCATGCGGCGTCTTTACGCGCAGCGTGCCATCGCAGCACTCCGTTCTCAGTTGCATGATTTGATCTAGCGTCCTTTGGATGTAGGTCAATTGAACGCGGTGCGCATGCGCGATACATTTATTCGGAGCGGTAACTGGTTAAGTTCAAAAGAAGGCGTCGCGACGCAGGTGTTTTACTAGTTTTTTTTCCTAAGCTAGCGCGTTCCATTGGCAAATGGCCATTTGTTGGGACGCCTCATCGAGCACGCGGCTCCGCGTCCTCCATGGCAGGCAAAAAAGTATCGTGGGTACGTTGCCTAACCCGTTGCGCCTCACCTGCCTTGGTGTAGGTAATTGTGTAATCGATGTATGTACATACGACTATGTAACCGAAACCATAAAATATTTGTTCGGCGCATACTCGTAGCTATTTGTACTTTGTATGATGAGATTTGCATCGTTCGCAGCGATCGATTTATTGGCAAATGTTCAACGCATATAATATATGGTGATCGGATGCAGTGCATCGTGGCCTCATCGCGCCCACTTCTCCAACACATATCGCCGAATCCCACTATGAATGTAGCATTAGGTTTATTACGAGTACGAATATGCCAACGATTCGCCATTCGCGGTTTAGGTACTCGAGTTTAAGAGTTCTTTTTCTCTTCGCCTCTTTGCGAACCATTAAGCTCCCTTCTTTTGTATATTGTCAGATATCGGATACCATAGGGTCGTATTATATAGTATCGAATACGTGATTGCATTACTCGTTCATGTACATGTACGTATAAGTGCAAACGCTCGTAGTCATCTAGCGTGTCAACGCAGGCATTACTCCAAAATCGATTCGTATCGTTGCAAGTCGCCAATATAGGACCATAAAATACTTGCATTAGATGGATATGCTTCGAAAACGATTGAAATAGGTGTTCGCCAATTTTTTTTCGCATAATGGGTACAGGCAGAGGTATAAAGAAGCGGAGAGAGGAGAAGGGAAAATTCCTACATAAATACATGAATTAAAAAGAGGAAAGAGGGTTCATCTGGGATTAGATACCAAAAAATTGGTCGTCTGTGGAGACGATTTGAATTTTTTCGAGGGGGTAAATGTGAAAATTTTAGGTGTCATCTATAAGTATTTCTTGAAGTTTCGACATGAATAATTTTTTAGCCAAAATTTTATAAATATAATAAATTTTCACCAAGGTTTGGTAAATTTGATACATTTTGGCCAAAATTTGACAAATATTTTAAATACTGGTCAAATGTACCATTACCAAAATTGCAGAAATTTTTCGGAGATCCACCATCAAGACAGTCATGAAAAAGTCATACTTGAAATTTAAACAATTAGGTCATACAGCTTAGTCCAGGCAAATTTGAACAAAAAACCATACTTACCGACCCCAACTATTTGGGGCCACGGTTTTTTTTGCGGAAAATTGTAGCCGAAGGTGTTCTTAACTACCCCAAAGCTTTTGGGAAAATTCGCCCCGGAACATTTTCCCCAAAATCCACATTTCTGCCCCAAAATTAGTGTTTCGTCCATAACATACGCCCTAATCGAGATACAGAAAAAAAGTTCAATTGAAAAATGAAGATGATCGTAAGGGGTGCGTTTCAAGGCCACTTTCTCGCATTTCTATAAACTTTAACAAAAAAAAGAGTAAAAAAATTTCTATCAGAAATACGATCATCTTCAATTTTCAATTGGACTTTTTTTTTGGTATCTTGATTAGGGCGTATGTTATGGACGAAAACGTGATTTTGGGGGCAGAAATGTGGATGTGGGGGAAAATGCTCCGGGGCGAATTTTCCCGAAAACTTTAAAAAACTCTGAATTGGAGAAAAACTGCTAATAAACAGCCGAGAATCGCAGCACAGATTTTCCACCAAACATGATCTATTTTTCAGCAAATTTTGCTGATTTTTTAAATTATTATTTCTTCCCTATGTTGCAATTTCATAAATTAGCCATCAAATCGACTGCATGCGAAGTGCAAATCTCATCAAAAAATTACTTATAACTACATACACAGATCATACGTCAATCAACCGTATTTACCCAGATTGCAGATCACACCCTTGAGGCTTATGCTCCTCAAACCACCAATCAATAAAATTGACCATCTCGTAGAATCTCGTTTGCTCGATCTTTCTCTGATGCTCGGCTCGTTCATCCTACGTAAATGGTCCTCGTACGGACGTCGTAGTCGTCGGACGCGCATCCAGACAATTATCGCTGTCGTAAGCGTCTGATTTTTCAATTAAGAAATTAAACGCGTCAATCGGCTAAATAAAGCTGGACGAGTAAGGTAATAAAATTAAAACGGAAGTATGCGCGTCCTTGGAACATTTAACACAACGGAAAGAGCGGACGTTTTAGCGTGATTAGCAAATTTCACGGTATTTAACCGACTCTTCTTTTTTTCTCTTTCTCTTCTTCTTCTTTCTCTTCTAGTTTCCTCCCTAATTCTCGCGATGAGCACAATTTAGCATCCAACATACCAATAACATGAGTATTTTTTCTAGTCGCTTTGCATACGTACCACAAGCTAATATTGTTTTCGAACCTTCCCTTCTCTCCTCCTTTCACGCGACTGATATTTTTCGCTTTTTAATTAACAATATTATCGATCGGTTGTATAATCTAATTTATTATTCAATCTATAGACCCTCTTCTCTTCCGCCATCCCTTCGAAACACGTTAATTAATTATTCATTTTCTAAATGGGAAAAAAATGAAAATGAAAAATCGATGCACTTGCTACGCGACGCTTGTTTATCGCGAGATAAATCATCGCGACGCTGCGATCGACGATGCAAATTATAATACGCGGTGCGCGTGCGCGCGCGTAGGTATTTGACCTTAACCAGTTCCGCGTGCGCGCGAAATTTATAAAACTTGAAAAATCGTCGACCTTCCAGAATGCTGGAAGAAAGCTCTTGATGACCTTATTACGATTTTACTGTTATCGACGATTCTAATAAGCTGTCGCGTTAAATAATACCGATTCGATTCGCGAACCCGAAGAGGTCACCGAGATTCAAAAGTAGGCGTCCGAGGTGGGGGAAAAAATTCACCGGTGAACTTAAAAGCGGTTTCATAAGCTCGCGTACGATCCCAGGTGTCATTTGAAATTACCCAAGATTTACGATCGAATAGGTATGCGACAAAACCCGCTATAAATACTCGTCATCGAGATAATTTTGGTACTTCTAGGTGTGTAAAAATTTAGTCATGACACACGACACGGTGCACGGTACGACGCAACGTGACGCGTCGCGCTGCGCAGCGTTGCTTTTTTTATGGCACCGCACCGCACGTTATCGTCGGATTAATAAATACTCGTTATTCGTACATATACTTACGGGCTAGAAACACTTCCTAGTGCGCATTTTGTATTTCATATTGTTCCGTATTATGAGTAACTCGGCGGGACGCGGCGCACGGCGCGGCGCAGCCCTGCCACCTTTGTTACCTGCGTGTAGTTTCCCATTCATAAAAAATGCAAGAATTCTTATTTAATAATGAAATGTACTCTTAGTTCGGGCATATCGCTATTCGCTATTCACTTTCGTACCTGCGCCTGTGCCTGTGTGTGTGTGAACGAAGGTATACTCGATACAGGTACAGGTACAGGTAATTGTCGTGTATTACGGCGCGAGCACGACCCGAAACATGGTTCGAGTATCGTCCGCATATAGGTCGTCGTCTTTCTCGTAAAAAACATTTCGTACAATTTGAACAGGTAAATTATCAACATTGTGTCTGTGAACGCCCTCGCCCTTACGTCATATTCACCAATGATATGGTGTTTTTTGCGGTGTAACATCGTGACATACAAGTTCGAAGTTACGTGTAGGTTTGGAAAATACCTCGAAACTCGGTTCCTTGTCAGGTCAAAATTATGGGAAATTGTGATAATTTTCTAGCGTTTTTTTGACCGGGAAGAAAGGTTGGGTGGTTGGATATGAAACACTAGATGGCGTTCGTGTTGCCATTGGGCACTGAAAAAAACGAATAGTAGAAATTACTATAAAAATAGTAGTTTTGGAACAGTCTGTAGAAATTGTTCAAAAATTGTAAATTTTACTACAAAAATGGTAATTTTTACTACAAAACTGGTAATTTTTACTACAAAACTGGTAATTTTTACTACAAAACTGGTAATTTTTACTACAAAAATGGTAATTTTTACTACAAAACTGGTAATTTTTACTACAAAACTGGTAATTTTTACTACAAAAATGGTAATTTTTACTACAAAAATGGTAATTTTTACTACAAAAATGGTAATTTTTACTACAAAAATGGTAAAGAAACGTTTTTACCATTTTAAACAAAAAATTACCATTTTTGTAGTGAAAATTACCATTTTTTATAGTAAAATTTATAATTTTTGTACAATTTCTGCCAACTGTTCCAAAACTACCATTTTTAATAGTAATTTCTACTGGGATTTTTTTTTTTTCAGTGAACCATTTCAAATGGAAATTTCGAGATATTGACTTCTTTTGAATCCTAATTATCATAGATTTTTTCGAAAATGAAAATTTTCATTAAAAAAACACGAATGGTTTATATTTTGGTGGATTAAAAATTTCAATTTTTGAAACTTTGCTCATTTGAGAAGAAAAAATTGATAGAGCAGATAAGAATTGAATAAGATCATAAAAATAGTTCCAAAATTTATGAAATTTCTCTGGAGCAACTTCATTTTTTGCGAAAAATCATGTAGGAAAAGCAAATAATAACTATTTTTTATTGAAAATTTAGTGAGACTGTTTCGAACTCGTGGAGGGCAATTCCCCCCCCCCCTCCTAGGTATGCCACTGAACGATTAGAAACCATAATCTGAAAGTGTTGCAGAGAAGAAAATTAATTTGAGATCATTTCAACCACCTGAGTTTATTCTGAAGTGACCTTAGAAATGATACTGGATTGTAAGAAGCCAATAAGTGCGGACTGACTTGGAAAATTTAGATGAATGGAAACCTGATTAAAATCTTTGAGAAGTCTAAAAAGTGAGAAAAGAGATCTAAAACATTTGTATTCATCAAAAGAGTCATTAAACATTGTGTCTATTGACGACAAAAAAACAACAGAAAAATAGGTATAGCAAAATTTTTAATAATTTTACTGCAAAAAGCAAGAATTTTCAAAATTTTCCTCTTTTCTTGAAGTTTTTAAAGGAAGGATAAAAGGGAGGATCTTTTTTGGGCAAATTAGAAGCAAGAAAAATCGAAAATTCAGGAAATGGAAAGATTTAATTTTTCAGTTCCAGTAGGCACCATGTTAGAGAACTTTCATTGGACCAAAAAAATTTCAGCTTTCCGGTTCCATTTGAAAATTCTTCAAAAATTGCGTAGATTTGGAACTTTTTGGAATCCAGTCCTAAATTGCACTTTATACCTACTTTGAAGAAAAGAAAAAAGTGAAAACGAGCTAAAAGTTGACACTGGCAGAATAATCAAGAATATCAGTGTTCCAAGTGAATTTAATGAGTTTTAAAAAATGAAAAATAGTAAATTCTTCTAAAATTTTAAGCGATTCAAAATTTTGGTAGCTGAATTTGAAAAAAAGTCTCGAAACTGTTCAAAAAAACACCAGAAGTCGCAAATTAATCTATATGACTGTTGGGAGAAAATGAATTTGCTATTGATTGCCCTCTTTAACAAACATTTTCACTCTCATTCTACCCATAGCTCAATCAATTTGTATATCTTAGAAAAATGACAGATGTTTTTCAAACCTTTACCAAAAGACCTTCTTCTCGACTCCTAAGTGCAATAAACTGAAGTAACTCCAGAGCCTCTTGTAGACTTTTTCTGTTTAAAATTCAAAAAAAAATTATAAAATTCAGTTTTTCAAATTCGACTGAAAATTACAAATCCTGAAGTAAAATTGGTCCATTAGAACTTTGAAGCATTTGAGGATTCTAAAAAAATTACAATATCAGTTTTTCGAATTCGACTGAAAAATTGTACCTAAGAGCTCGAGAAAACATTGTCTATTTAAAGCACTTTACAATCACAAAAAAATTACGAAATCTGATAAAGTTGGAAATTTCTAAAAATATCGTCTATCTGGAAAAAATCGAAGAATTTTGAGATTTTTTCTCCAGTTAGGGAATTTTTTAAAACCATATAGTGCTTACAAAATAGCAATACAATAAAAACAAAAAAAATCGAGATTTTTCCCCAAAAAACAAAAAAGCAAAAAAAAACAGAAAAAATCGAGATTTTACCCCAAAAAACAAGAAAGCAAAAAATAGCAAGGTTTTCAACAATTTCAACGTGAAAACAAAAATTTTCAACATTTTGCTCTTGAAATTTTTCAATGAATGATGAAAAGTAATCAACTGCACATATTATTTCCTGTAAATTTTTTTCATGTATTATTTTCATAATATCACTTCACAATGAAGAAAAAGTAAAAAAGTGGCAAATTTTTCAATTTTTCAAATCCAGTGGACATATTAGTCTATAAAGTGTGTAAAAGAATCAGGAAAACTTGAGAAAATTAGTCTGTGAAACCTAGAAAAGTATGGGAAATCGATTATTTCAGAAAATTGGACACCCTTAAAATCTTGCTCAAGTATACTTGGAAAAATAAAATTGACCATTTTTTCTTTTATCTAAAAAATTTTATGCAATGAATTTTAGTTCTCATTTTTCTTAGAGGGATGAAACCCTCCATTAGCTCCCACCTAAAAATTCTTTCAAAATCAAATTAGATTTCCTAGCTCAAAAGGGGGGGGGGTCTTCTGAAATGTATTAGAAAATTTGTGGCGATTTCTCATTTCATAACAAAAAAAAAGTCAAGACACAATGATTAAAAAATCCATGGCCATAATGCATCATTTGAAAGGTTTAAACAGATCTTTAAATATAGCTTCAAAACGAATAAAATTCAACTATGACCTAGATTTCAGATTTTTTAAAGAATTTATCTAACTTTCGACCCATTTTCAAGATTCTGTCTTCCCATTTACCCTTTCCAATCGTCTCATCAAAAGCAGGTACATTCTACATACCCCATGTTTCTTATAAAAGTATATCTTACTTTCACCCCAAACCTCGAATTTGACCTAAATTTGTCGGCACCGCATTACGAAAAATAGGACAATGGTAGCAAAACCTCTAACCACATAAATAGATCATACGACTAAAAAAATACTCTCGAAAGGTTCCAAATCACGAATCGATTCCTTGCACTAGACACCCTTCAACCCTTCATCACTTCTACACCAGGTCAAACCACCATCCTTTTATTTTGAAGGATCGAAAAATTCGGCCAGCAGTGAAAGTCTACCCACGTCGAGGATCAATTACCCGGCGACCACATTGAACAAAAAAATGCTGGTAAAAATTCACCAAGAAATCGTACCTCTTGCGACCTCTTTCTATGTAATTTCTGCCAACCGTATTGTCCGCAATTTACAATTGAAAGAGGAGACGGTGAAAAAAAGGCTGCATTTTTATTACTCGAGGCGATAGCTAGGTTATTTATTGCTCTTTATAGATTTATTAGGAGGGCCGCCGGGGACGGTTTATTTTGTCTGTTTTCGTTTTTTTTCTTCTCTTTCTTTTCTTTTCAACTAGATATGGGGTATTTGGTATTTAATTCGCGAACTTTCTTTTCAACTCGACTCGTGTGTCGCTGATGCTCTTCAGATCGTTGATTTCGTTTTCGTTCTTTTTTTTCATGGTTTAAGGTGCGGTATGTTATCTTTTGTGTGGTTACACGTATATTTTTGTGGGTTTAAATGCCAAGGTTGAAGGATAAAAAAATAGTCACTGTTGTGCAATAAAAATCGCACTTGTGAATTTTTCTCATTTTATATTTCACGATTGACCTAGAAAAAAATCTTCGCCGTTTTTATGTGTAAATTCAACGTGGTCGTAGAGAAAAGAGTCCATCAATGTCGGGATGATTTACATAGCACGACTTTGAGAATATTCGCATTCATCATTTTGGCATTTTTGAATCTTGGAGCGGAGGAGAAAGGCGATCTGGATTAAAGTGAGAGCGACATTGAAGAATTTTGAATCTATTTTGATGAGGAGTTGGGGGAGAAGGAAGCAGAGTCATCAATGGACCAAAGTGAGAGTAAGATGAGAATTTTAGATCTATTTTGAGATAGAAGAAGGCAAGGGAAGAGGCAAAGTCATCAATGGACCAAAATAGATCAATTTTGAGTCAGAGGAAGACAGAGGACGAGGAAGAGCCATCAATGGACCAAAATGAGAGCAAAATAGAGGAATTTTGAATTAATTTTGAGTCAGAAAAAGGCAAAGGAGGAGGCAGAGCCATCAATGGACCAAAACGAGAGCAATATAGAGGAATTTTGAATTAATTTTGAGTCAGAAAAGGGCAGAGGAGGAGGCAGAGCCATCAATGGACCAAAACGAGACAAAAATAGAGGAATTTTAGATCAATTTTGACTCAGAGGAAGGGGAGGAGGAGGCCAAGCCATCAATGGACCAAAATAAGAGCAAGATAGAAGAATTTTAGATCTATTTTGAGACAGACGAAGGGAGAGAAGGATTCACACCCATCAAAACCACCGCTGGTAAATTAATAGCACTGAAATCTGGACCATTAGGACCATACCATAAAGAATCTGCTTTCAAGGGCGCGAACGCGGACGCCAATTCTTCTCACAGAGACCTTGCTTGTTGCGTGAAAATGTCGCCGCAAGTTCAACAAACTGTTGCTAAGTATACGGTACAAAGTCGACTCGTGATACGCACAACATTCGTGCGTACGTATTACGTACGAAAGGCGAACGGGCAACGTTCTATGACTAGTTTCATTGCCAATTGTGCGTGAGTCGTATTGCGTATTGCGTCGGTATGTAGTGCCCAGCACGTAATATGGGATCGGGCGCCTATCTAAGCCAGGCGGAAGAAAACAATCGAACCCGCGAACCCCGCGACCGAACGTCGATTTGAGCTGGTGACCTCCGCAGCTCGTCATTTTGATCTGTTTTCCATTCGCACGACCCTGATGAGTCCGATCGTCGCTACCGCTTTCACGTTCAGCGCCAAAATAAGAGAAGAAAAAAACTCCACCGTGGTAATGATTCGATAATCGTAGTAATAATAACAACGTGCTTAGAGCGAACGTAGTAATAATATACGATAATATGTCATACCGTATATTAAAACGTAAATATACGACAGCACGCGTACGATTCATTTGTCCATTTCAATGCTTCCGATAACACAACGTACGTTTAAAAAAGTGAATCTTTTCCATCTATGGTCGCTTCGGTTTCGATCATCTTCTCTATATCAATAACAAATACGCACCTGAAGTGACTGATCATTGGTGAAAAAAAAAAAGAAAAAGAAATAAACATCGGGTAGCATTGTGTCATCAGTGACAGATTTAATGAGAGGAGAAAACAAGGTTCGTTTCATTACGTTGAATAGAGCATCGGAAAGGAGGAGAGGGAAGGGATACGGACAAAGACCTGTGTACTGTTTACGATTACGAAGTATCTATCAATTTCTTTCGAGGTGATCCTTGGAATTGGTGGCGATTCTTCGATTAATTTGCTTTCCGTATAATGGAGCTTTGTGATCGAGGGCGAGGGAAGGGGAAATCACTCCAATCAGTGAAAAATTGTTGAGCCAAATAATTTGACAATTAATTGAGATCTTGGGATCTGGAGAAATTAAAAATTGAAAATTAGACATGTTTGGATCATTATCACTTCATTGGGATTGATTTTTATCGAAAATCGATTGATTAATCGAATAGTTGAATATCAATTTTTGAATAATAAATTTTTTTATCGATTATAGATAATTTCTCAATTTTAATGGGGTTGGAAAAAAATGAAAAAAATGATCAAATTAATCGTTTTCAGACATATCGATGATTATCGATCGATCAATTTTGATCATATTTTGGTCGAAGTCGATACTTCTACGTTTGAAAAAAAACGATAATTTTGGTAAAATTTTAATATTGACAATTGTTAAGGCATTTTTAGATTGTAAATTGCGACTTGATCATGATTTCGATCAATTTTCAAATCGATCTGCTCACTCGATCCATTTTAAAAAATGATTTGAATCTATTTTCAAAACAAACCAGTTTTAATCAATGGTCGATTTCCAACAATTGCAATCTCTTTAAATTTTCTTCCAATATCAATTAAGTATAGATGAATTTTAATAGTCGATTCTTTGAATCGAAAACACCTACTCTCTCATTCTGAATCAGTGAAAATTCACTGATAAATAGCCAGAATTGCAGCACAAGAAAAAATTAGCAAAATTCACTGATTTTTAACTGATTTTTCACTGATTTTTCAGCAAATTTCATAAATTTCGCCGACTTTTCAGTGAATTTTCACTGATTTTCCGGTGATTTTTCTCACTGATTGTTTTCAGTAAAAAAAAATTCAGACTGTTTCTCAGTGATTTTCGATAATTTTCACTGCTTCATAATTAAGAGAATACGTATCGTCGTTCAATAACTGATCGGGGTACAAAAATTTTTTAATTCGTAATTATTTTAATAAATTTTTAAAATCGATCAAAATAATCGATTTTCAACATCGATAGATTTTTGTCGATTTTCACGATCGAAAGCCATTATAGATTTTCAGTGCATAATTTCGACATTAAAATTTTTGAAATCGTCGATTTTTGTAAAATCATAAAATCGATTCTTAATCTTCAAGTTCAATCCTTAAATTTTGAAATTCCCAATTTTCATGAATTTTTCAAGTCGATTATCTAAACTGAATCGACTTTTAACATCGATGAATTTCAATCGATTTCTAAAATTGAATGGATGCAAGGACAAGATTTTCAAAATATGTAATTTCCAGCAATTTTCGTAATCGATCAAAATATTTGATTACAAACATCGATTTTTAAATTCGAAAATCCTTATCGATTTTTAATGCATAATTTCAACACTAAAATTTTGGATTCAATTCTCAAATTTCATAAATTCTTCAAATTGATTTTAGTGATTTCCAAAATGGAAAGGTGTAATCGATTTTCAATGTTCAATATCGAACGATACCTACTTTTTGAAATTCACGCTTTCCTCGAATTTTTCAAGTCAAATACCTAATCTGAATCGATTTTCAACATCAATGAAATTCAATCGATTTTTAAAATCGAAAATTCTTATCGATATTTGAACCCTCACTTGGATACAAGATTTTTAAAATTCTTAGTTTAGTTCAAATTTCAAAATAATTAAAATAACCGATTTTCAACATCAACGTACTTACTCTCTTATTTATAAATCAGTAAAAATTATCGAAAATCAGTAGAAAATAGTACAAGAATTGCAGCACAGTAATACCTAAATCAGTGAAAAATTCCTGGAAAATCAGTGAAAATTCACTGAAGTCAGTAAAATCTCTGAAATTCTTTGAAAAATCAGTGAAATTCTTCGAAAAATCAGCAGAGATTTCGCTGATTTTTCCTGTCTATTCATCAGTGACTTTTCACTGGTTCAAAATAAGAGACTATTTTAGTCGATTTCCAAAATCGAAATCCTTCATCGATTTTCAATACGTAATTTCGAAATTTCAAATTTTTGCCAATCTTAAAAATGAGATAGAGCGAATCGATTTTCACCATCGAAGAATGTTGGTCGATTTTCCAAGTCAGATCCCTCTGATAAATTTTCAAAATCCTTGAGAATAATAGATTTTTTTTTAAAAAGTGAGTTTGTAATTCTCGATTTCAAATAATTATTTGTTCCCAAAGGAAGGATAATTCAGCATTTAAACTGTAGGTGCAATGAAAAATTGATCATCTTAAAATATCTGAACACAATTTTTCACTTCGAATTGAAAATTTTAAAAATTCTCGTTCCTCTAAAAAATCTTGACGATAAGTTTCCTCAAAAAATTCGACTTTCCGCCATTTTTGGATCAATTATTCCATCACTTTCACTACCACCGAATACTCAGTTCACATCTACGTCCAAATTCGACCCTGACCTTATCTCTCATCGAAGTCACCATTGAACCTTTCAAAAATCACCAAGAGCACACTATAGGAAGAAAAATCATCAAAATTTCGCCTCATTTAGCTTCAATTTTCACCGATACGTTAATCTCGCTGCGATGTTAATGCTTGTTCGCGTGCGCCAAGATAACGACGCCACCGTTCGCTCGAGAGAGTTCGTTCACCTGTCATAGCCACCACAACATACGAGTATTTTTTTCGTAAGTGCTGCAAAAACAATACACGGTTGGTCGGGCAATTTGCGCGACACGACGTCGTTCGAACTCGAAGTTTAAGAAAGACGGAAAGAAAGAAATTACAATTTATCTTTCCATAGCTCATACGTTGTTGTGGTGTATTTCCTTCCGTACCTTATCGTTTGTTTATGGCGAGCAATTTAAGGTTAAAAATAATCGCCGCGTGTTGTTAAACGATATAGGTACGAGTTGGAAAAAAAATTAATGGAAATTTGCGTCGCATGTCGTATAGCTTTGTATTTATACCTATAAAGATTTAGATTATGAAAATTTTCCAGTCATGCGCGAAGTTCTCTGGTCGGTCGAACGACCGGTTTTTTAAATCGAGTGTTTTCATTAATGAATCATGTGGTACGATTTTTTACGCGAAACTTGTCCCTGCGTAGGTAATAGGTATATTTGTTCTTTTTGGGTTTACTTTTTAAATTGGGGTATTCCAGGGTTCGGATTCGTGGAAAAAATTTAGGGTTTTTCGAAACTGCTTGTCAAGGTAGGAGGGACGAATGAGGGGGAAGGAGGAGAACATTCCATGATGAGTTGAAATATTACGTTTTTTTGTAGATGGATTTTTCAGTCTATCTAATTTAAAAACATTAAATCAACACATTCCATTTTGAAACCCGAGCTATTGAAATTATTTTAAAAAATTGATCGAAAATAAAATATCAATTATTAAAATTCAAACATCAAATTACACGTTTGAAAATTTGCAAAAATTTACAATTGGAAAAATCGATTAAAAATTTTTCGATTTCGAAAATTGAGTAAAAATTTGACTTTGAAAATCAATTGAACTTGAAAAAAATTGTGATTATGAATTTCAAAAATTGGAAAATTGGGCAAAAATCATCCAACTCGAGATCGACTTCGATATGAAAAATCGATTATTTTGAAAAATCTGAAAAATTGGTCAAAATTGAGAATGGATATTCAAGTAATGCAACTACGTAAAGGGTCAATTAGAGTTAATTAGAACTTTTTATTTTTGAAATCTTCTAAAATTTGTGGAATTTGATAATTGATCTAAATCGCGACTTTGAATTTTCGAAATTGATCAAAATGATCAATCTCGAGGACTATTCACAATGAAGCTCAAAAATATGTATAATTGAAAATCATTTTGAGTTTGAAAATCGGTCACAATAAATTGTGAAAAATAAAAATCAAAAAATATTTTAAAATCGACTGAAATTAATTGATTTTGAAAAACAATCATTTTGATCGATTTTTGAAAACTGATCGAAATTGTGATTGAATTTCAAACAACCAAAACAATAAATTCTGAAAATTGATCAAAATGGTGAATGAAAATCTAAAAAATAAGAAAAATAGTTTTTGAAATTATCGAAAATTGAGTTGACGAACACGATCACCAATCGTTTTGACGTTTTTGAAAATTTACCCGAATTATGAATGAAAATCTGTGTTATTTGAGTCCCTTACTTTTTGCTATCTATTGAATTTCACTTTTTTTAAAATCGATCATTTAAAGGATTTAAAAAAATTGATCAAAATTATGATTCCAATTTTCAAAATCATCCAGAACGTTGATTAAAATCACTAATTTTCGTCGATTTATCGAAATCATCATTTCTGATAATAATTTATGTAACAAATTTTCATTTCGACTATTTTCTGTAATTTTATTTACGTACATTACGTATTTCAAAAAAAAATTGTTCAAATGAGTGATTTTTATCCTTTTTTCGAACAAAAATGTCAAAAATGAAAAAAAAAACTTCTAAAAAATGACAATTGGATTTTTTAAAATTTTCCTTCGGGAATGTCTTTTAAAAAAAACGATTAAAACTTTCTCATAATTAGGATGATTTTTCGCCTGAATTCAAAATTGAAGTGTCAAGGAGCTAAAAAGCTCCATAGAAAGTGTTGCAAACAAAAATTTCGAAAAAAAAATTCTGAAGCAAATTAAATTAATAACTGAAAATTCTGATGAATTTTTGCCTAACGTCGAAATTGAAGGGAGCTTTTACCTATTGGAAGTACTTTCAAGGAGGTATCAAAGTTTGTTTTTTTATAGAGAGGGTGATCAAAAATTTCTGAGTGAAATGAATATTTCTGAATTTTTTTGACTTGAAATACGAACGATTTTCTCGAGCATGAAACGAAAATTTTTCCAAACTGAGATTTATTAAATTTTTGGCAAAATATTTTTCCGGAAAATTGTTGCTCAATTTTTATTATTTATTACCCACATTTTTTTGGATTGTCCCGAAAAATGGATCAATTTCCTCCCCTTCTCCTCCAATTACACACAAAAACTTCAATTCTTCGTTTGAAATTTTTTGATGTCCCTAGGAATTTTATTAATAATCTCCCCTTCCTCCGGGTTGATTCAAATTAGTTGTATCAATTTTATTTAAAATGGAATTATTGTAATAAAAATTGGCGGGAAATATTTCCCAATGCTTTTCCATCACAAATATTTCAACTTTGGCGAATTTTTCTTTGTTTCCAACCATTGAAAATGGTTAATTACGCGACCGCGAATTATTTCAATTTAATGATCCACCACACTACTTGTTTCAAAAAGGTCAGACGCCAGACAAATTGATATATAACGTCCTTAAGTCCTCGTACCTACTCATCTTTCGCTCTGATATGTTTTGGATTGTACGCACGCGTAAATTCATTCGTAGGACATATGTATCTTCAATACAAGTTCTATCTATTTAAAAAAAAAAAAAAACTAACCCTGGTAAATTTTATTAGTCACGCGGTCGCGACGTCAATTAGTCATCATGATGTTAAAACTACGTAGTTCGTACATCAGTACAACTAGATAGGTACTTAATCTAAATCAAAATTAATGAATCAGAAGAGGCTCCTTCGGAGACGTCGGATATCGCTGGCGAGTCGTAATTCGTAATCGTATTTTTACGTAGCGAAGTTCACATCCTAGGGCATCTTCGGTATACGCGACTTCGTAATCGTAATCGTAATTGTACGCGTAATCTTGTAACGTGTTCACGCGTGCGCGGAGAAAAGCAACCATCGCGAAGAACCGAAGAAGCCATCGCACCGGACACTCTTACTTTTTTCTTCTTGCCAAAGCAACCAGAAAGACGACGAGAAACGCCAGCGATGGAACATAGCAACGGAGCAAGAAAGACGAAAAGAGAGTAACGAAAAAATAAGTAAAAAAAAAACACGAGAGAGAGAGAAAAAACTGCACGATGACGAATCGGCGGCGAATGCGCGAAATAATTTCTCCGAGAAGCGTCGTGCATGCCTGATGGAAGAAAGGCGGTTGAAAATTTTTCAATCAAAACGACGGGACGCGCGAGTCGAGTACGCGATGGTCCGCGTGAGAAACATATCGTATTGTGCAGTATTTGTTGAAAGCGAAACGTGCAATTAATTTTATAATGGAATTAAAGTTATCGGGGTCCGCCTAGTTGCCACTTTTCCTTTCGAAACTAGTTTTCACTTTCTACGTTAAAAGCGGTTTCGTCCGACGACATCGGTATCGCGGACGCGAACCCACCAGCGCGGTGAGCGTCTTTTACGATACGCGAAGCGCCAGGCAACCATGGCCGCATCCGAAGTCGCCGCGAAGTATTCGCCGGTGCCTGGGTTGATGGCCGCGGTCGTCGTAATGGTGATCGATTATCTACTTATAACGGGTTCGATTCACATCGAGTGAGAAAATTGCATAAAAGAGAGTGAATTGCTCTTAGATCGAGATCAAAGTGTATGGCAGATCGTGAAAGTCGTGAAAATTGACCAAAAAATGTTGGGAATGGTGAAATTTTAGATTTTGATTTCCTTTTCTGCAAAACTTCTAGGCCTTGGTCTGTCTGGTAGAATTGGTCGATTTCAAACACTTCATGAATTGACAGTGTATCTGCTGATTATGAAAGTCATGAAATTTGCAAAAAAAAAAAGTTAAAATAACCGTAAAAGTCACGAAAAAGTCAAAAAAGTCACGAAAGTCATAAAAGTCAAGAAAAGTCACAAAAAGTCACAAACGTTACGAAAAAGTCATCAAAGGCACAATAAAGGCACACGGGTTCCAAAAAAGTCATACAAAAAAGGTCAAAATAACCGTAAAAGTCACGAAAAAGTCAAAAAAGTCATAAAAGTCACAAAAAGTTATAACAGTCAAGAAAAGTCACAAAAGTCACAAAAAGTCATCAAAGTTACGAAAAAGTCATCAAAGTCACAAAAAAGGCACACGAGTTACGAAAAAGTCATGTCATGAAAAATATCATAAACACAAAAATCAGCATTTGAAACAAGTCAACAATCACAAAATGTGTTTAAAAATCATGAAATTTGAAACCAAACGGCATGACGTCATAAGTGTCATGAAATTTGAAAAAAGTCATAAGTCAAAGTCATGAATTTAAAAAGGCCACGTGAAATTCGAAAAAGTCATGTCATTAAATTGGAAAAAGTTATGTCATGAAATTTGAAAAAAAAGAAAGTGAAACGGCCATAAGAAGGTCTTGACATTCAAAAAAATCAGAAATGTCATGAAATTTGGGGGAAAATCATAAAAAGTGAAATTTGAAAAACAATTTTTTATAAAAAATTCAAAAAATTTTCAGTAATTTTCTCCTTTTGCGAGTCCTGGCTCAGATTCTCTGTTATCCAAAATGTTACAATTTTCGAGTTAGTTGCAATTTTGAACGCATGGATACGTCAATTTTTATTCTATTCTCGCCATGATGGTTATTTTTGATGAATGGAGGTCATGAAAAGAACAAAAGAAGGTAACGAAGTCATAAAAATTCGAAAAACTACTCCGCAAGCACCCTGTTTGAGAAAAAGTCACAAAATTCAAAATTTCAACAAATCATTCATAAGAGACGTCGATTTTTTAATCAGCATAGCTTTATGCCAAGTGAAATGGGAGACAGGGGTAAATTCTTACTAAATCTTCGAAATCGACAAATTGCAAAGAATAATCGACTATCGAACCCAAAATCAATACTCGAAAAATACTCGAAAAACAAGCCACCAATAAGAACACAAAATCTACGCCGATTTCCATTCCAATCATCCAGATCTTTCTCTCCTCCTGCGAGAAACTCTTCCAAAGGTCATTGAAACCGCTGGACCAAGTGGTGCTACGTCACAGTAGACATTATTGACGTACGTTCGTAAACGATGACGTCACAAATCCGAATTTCTAATATTTCGCCTGATACAGCTTTAGCTATGCTCTCTTCTCGATAATATGAGGCTCTGGTCGCTTGTAAAAGTGCCTTACGTATGGATAAACTCGTCATACCCGTACGATAATAATTTCACTTTTATTCGCGAGTCGTATAACGTCACTTTGTCCAGACCGCCGAATGAATATCCAGAAACCACCTGAAGGTTGTAAACAAACTCTTACTTTTGAGACGAATATTGCCCGAGTCAAGTTCGACGACTTGTTGAAATTCCTTCTTAAACATCAGCAGCGAATGATCCGAAATGATGATTACCAAGTCTCGGTTAACTGGAAAATTAACAAGATGAGAAGTGAGAAAAATGAAATATAAAGGCTGGACGACTCCTCATGGGGTTTGGACCACTTTTGAAAAAAAAGGAAAAAATTCGATAAATTTTTCCCCTCTCAATCTCAAACAAGATTCGTGTAAACTTCTCATTATCCCATAACGATAAACGATTACTTAACATTCGCTCGAGAGAGCTTGTTGGATTAGAATCCTTATAAGCAAGACTTGTGGTCAAAACTGTACACTCTATGACTCGATATACGTAATAAATATACGCTAAACAATCGAAATATACATAAACTGTATACGAGATGCCCATTATTAATTACAATCGATGCTGAAATAGAGAAGTGAAGGAAAGGAAGAACGAGGAAACATGGTACACATCTCTCTTCCAATTAAGTACACGAATATCGATGGAATTTTCCACATTCGATCATCTCGAGTCGATGAATTATTGGATTAGAAATTTTCAATTTCCTTCGATTAAAAAATAGAAATCGTTATAAAATATTATAATTTCCTTGAATAAAATCAGAACTAGTTTGTTAGCTACAGGACATCTTTGTCCGTTGTTGCAACTCCTACCCTCCCTCGACCAAAAAGAGACGTTACGAACATGATTATCATTTTTGTTTTGAAAAAAATAATCACAATTTTCATTCTCTATAAAAAATTTTTTTCATTTTAAAAAAATGGAAATGAAAGAAAATTATTCTAATGTGCAAAAAAAGGAACAACTCGTCCGGAAACTAAAATTTGTTCCATAAAAACTGAATAATTTTTCAGAAATTATTATAATTTTATACGAATTTGAATTTTAAGGTCAGACATGTAAAAAAAATTGTTTTACTGGCTATTTAAAAAAAACTATACATACAGCTCACGTCTACAAAAAAAACTGGACACAGACATTGAGGAAATTTTAATTAATTATTGTTTTTTAAAAAAATTCAAAATCTCCGCAAACGACTGCACAGCACATACCTTCCCCACTTAGAATTTTTTAGGTACCTATTTAATTTTGATGATTTATACTAATTTTTATCTTTCTGTTACAGATTCAGATTTCATTGCGCAATTTTAAACCCGAAACAATGGAAAACAAGGTGTTAAGATTTTTTCTATATTGGAAACACGCGAAATACAAACCTTCCAAATATCTATTTTATAATTTATTATTTTTTATTGCGTAAATTTATTTAAAATTTAAAATGAAAAAAAATAGAAAAAGATAAAAAAAATCCGTTGAAAAAAAAGAGATAAAAGGAAAGCAAGTCAAAGCGGGAACGAGTATTCACGTAAAAATGAATATTTAAAATTAAAATACAACTATTTATTTTAAAATTAATTTATTATTTATTTTGTAGTCCTTTTTTGTTCTTATGTAGTAAGGAGTATTATGTAAATATTGTATGTACTGAGCATTTCATATTAATGCAAAAAATTAATATTTAATACATTCATTTTCAATATATTGTCATTGTTATTGATTTTCGGTAGCAAGGTGATATATCCTTGCAGGAAAGATAATCGAGTAAAAGAAACAGCCTACCGGGTCGTCTTATCAGTCGATAAAGCAAGGCTAATGGCGTCAGTGCTGATAAAGAGTTTACAAAGGGTATTTTTTTCTTCACAGGTATCAAAAATAGGCAATGAAATTATATTCGGAATTTCCAGACGTTCGCTGGTTCTCACGATGTCATTAATATTGTCGTAGGTTAGTCGTTTAGTAGTTATCGAAAATAAAAAACAAGACCGGAATGGTACCTACGCTACGATATATACCGGTGTTTCGAAACATTTCACATTATTAAAGAGTAATATTGAAAAACAAATAAAACGAGTATACGAATATAAGCACATCAAGTACTGAATTCAAAAATATACGTACGTGAATGGTGAAATTACTAGTTCGCAGTTTCTCAAACGAATGAGTAATTTGATAAGGGTCTACGAAATGAGCCAAACGAATGATTCTGCCAAATATGATGGCAATCGATATCGATACGATTATTCATATTCCATTTCAGTATTAACGTCTAGATACTTCGAGAAGGTAATAAAAGAGTGGTATAACTTCATATAATGGTATTGCAATCATGCAATGCATCATGCACCAAGGGTCAAGTTATTAGTACATTTAGCATACTCACAGCTCCTGTACGCTCATACGGTGCACACTTCCTAATACCGAAACTGATGCAATTGAAATATTCGTTATTATAGAATTTCGAACCTAAAGTGACAATATCAAGTAAGTATCAATTCATACTTCATTCCTGACTAGCTGTCTGAACGTCTGAAGAAGCGAAGATCATCTATCGATTGCGTATCACCTCAAAAATACGTTACAGCTTACCCTGTTGAAATAAAAATAAACAACAGTATTACTCAATCCGTATTCACCAAATCACAATACTAAAATAATGATCTAACATTCGTATATAAGTCTCATTTACTTTACTTGAATTCAGCAGCTCAAAGATTCAATTCGTCTCACCGGTGGCGACGACGACACGTGGATACTGTAACAATTGACCGAATTATTTATCGAAATTTATTGCTAAGATATCCGTATTTGAATAGAAATTCATTAAACGATTCATAAATGACCACGAAGTTCCATAAATTAAAATTTTCTTTGTTTTTTTCGAGTTTTGTTAAATTTTCATCGCAATCGCGGCGGAAGAAAAAATGCAACTGGCGTTTCATATCAGTGTAGCCAAGTTTGTAAACAAAAAATGCAATGTTTTTTCTCGCGAGGTATCCTATAAGACCACACTGGTTATTATTTGTTTCTAAGATTTGTTTTTTTAAAATTTTTATTTTTTTATTTTTATCTTGCAAGTTGGCGTTGCAAATAATAAAATTAGATACTACTGATTTTTTTTCTCACAAAATGAATCGGTTTTTTTTACTTGATACGTAAATTTTGCATTTATTTTCATAAAAAATAATATATTTCACTGTAACGATAACCCAAATTATTACGAAAGAGCAAGATGAGCAAAACATTGTTTTCATTTTTTCCCGTCTTTTTTTTTCGTAAAATTACTTTCAAGTTTCAACTACCACTACCTCCTTCATATCTTAATTTTGAAAACTTATCCGGACGTATTCGAGTGGTAAACAAGTGAAGGATGAAGAAGATTAAGGCTGCCACAAAATCACAAAATTAACTACACTTGACAAAAATGATGGTCCATTCCATATTTACACTGATCAATACTTTAAACTTTTTTTAAAAATCACTGACTGCTGTACTATTTTGGCGAATTGTTCTTCGTTGAGAGGTGGAGGGGTATTTAGAGGAATATGATGTCCATATTTGTGATTATATACAAAATTTCTATCAGTTTTTTTGCTTAATCAAAATGATTGAAAACATGTTTGCTCCAAGACAGATCTGAAATTTGATTAGTAATTACATTATTAGAAGTCGGATGAATGAGTTTGAGTTTTTCAGAAAATTTTTTTATCTAGTGTCCCAGAAAAGATTTATCTTTAATTTCTGAAGAATGATTACAGTTTTTATTTTTGAACTCCATGCTAGATGATTAAGTATTTACAGCACTTGTTTAAATTACTTGTTTGTTGATTTCCCTGAAGATATACCATGGGGGGGGGGTTAAATTATTCTGTTGATTGAGGTTTTTTTTGAAGATACCTACCTACCTTGTTTTTTGTTCGTTTTTTTTTCAAGGATTACTTTTTTTCAAGATTGCTGATTTTTTTTTCTAAAAAATAATCTTGGTTGTTTGGGGTTTTCAGTTTTCGAAAGAACATTTGGTTCTGTTGGATGAATTTCGTATTTTTTATCTGAAAACAGATCTTCGGGTTTTCCAAAAATAATTTGTCTTGTTAGCAAATTTGCTTTTTTATGGTAGATATCTCGTTTTTTTATGAAAATTGAAAATTGGATGTTTTTTAAGAATTATTTGTCCTGTTTGGTTCTTTGTAAAGAAATTTTATTTGTTTGTTTGTTTTTCTCTAAAGATACCTTGATTTTTTTCAGAAATTATCATAAGTTTTTTCTAACAATTATTTGTCCTGTTTGGTTTTTTCTGAAAATATCTCGGTTTGTTTGGGCGAATTATTAGTTTTTGAGTTTTGTTATCTACGTAAAGATGAATATTTTTTGTTTTTTGTTTTTTCGAAAATGATTTGGGTTGTTAAATTTTTTTCAGAAAATGGTTTCGTTTTTCTGAAAATATATTGCTTTTTAGGGAGCGAAGATATTTTTTTGAATTTCTTGATTTTTTGATTCGTTTCGTTTTTTAAAAAATGGCTCGTTTTTTTTCTTCCTGAAAATCTTTTGAGTTTTGAAGATATTTTGTTATTTTTTAAATAAATATTGAAAATAGAAAGTTTTTCTTGAATGATTTTTTTCGAAGATATCTTAGTTTAAAAAATTTTGTGTTCTTCCTAAATAATGATTTTTAAATAAGTAGCTTCTTATTTTAAAATAATAATTTAGATTGTTCGATTTTTTGTGAAGAAATTTTGTTTTTTTTTACTGAAGATATTTCGAATTTTTTCTCGGGTTTTCCAGTTTTTTTTTTGGTTTTTGAAAATAAAGGAATAGATACTCAAACTTTTCTTGGGGTTTTACGAAAATTATTTTGAGCTTTTTTTCTTGGAGTTTTTCAAAAATTACTTACTTTGTTAAGTGGTTTTCAAAAATTATTCGCTTGTTCGGTTTGATTTTTTCTGATATTGATTTGTTTTTTTCTGAAGATATCTACCTATCTTTTTTTCCCCCATGAATGATGTGAGGGGTTCTCTTTCTTTTTTTTTCAAAAATGGCCAAGGTTGGAAAAATCTGAAATGGAAAATTTTTAGTCTTTTTTTAGTGAAATGAAGTGTCCAAAGTTCTTCTTTTTTTTCTTGAAAAATGTTGAAATGTAGGTATATGAGTAAGTAACTTGTGAAAAAATTAAAATATTGAGGCAGACGAATAACCATAAAATTACAATAAACCGAATACTTATTTTAAAAATGCAATAATTCTGCTTTATTTTATTATGTATAATTAAATATATATTTTTTAATGGGTCCGGGCTACGAGATCCATCAGCATCAGCCCAGCTTATACGCATATTAAAAAGCACTCTTCAAACTACTTTGATAAACACAAATTACAATTTAAAATGTAACTACATCTCTGCGGCTCATTAACACAAAAATATTCGTGTACACCTGGGCTACGAAATACTCTTCATTAATCCGACGTTAACCGACGAAAAATACTCGAACCTACCAAAAAGCATACCTCAACATGCACCTAGTTAACCCAGCATTCTTATAACCTTACAGCCGATGTTCGAATAATTCAGTTATCAAGAGTAAAAGTGGTACAAGTATATTTATAATGCATTCTTTCCAGTGTCGGCTAGAAATAGAAAGTTTTGCTAAAATTCATTGGTGTAGGATATCTACTTCAGCCGCAGATATATATACCTAGAGCTATGTAGAGCTACGATTAGAATAAATGTACAATTTGAAGTTATAGTAACACCAGATGTTTCGTTTTTCAACCGTATTTGAAATTAACGACTCAATTATGACGAATTAAAAAAGAAATAACAAATTTGTATTAATAGGAATAGAGGTACGATAACTTCAAATTTCAAGTTGCAGCAGATGTGCATATTTAATCGACTATATACCTACCCACCTATGCATATTTTTATATCTAATTAAGTAAGTATTAAACATGCTTATACCTGTTCGGTCGTTCAGTTATAAATATATATTTACTTAATGAAATTAATAATCATCAATGCTTTCTTTTGGTTTTCAAATATTATATCATTCGATTTCAGAGAATTTGGTTTATTGAAAAAAAAAATTAACGAACTGAACGACGAATGAGTATTTTAAGGCGAGGGTAAAATTAAATATTCGAAGAAAACATGCATAGGTGAATTAATTTACAATTTTTTTATCGTCGATTGAAATACCTTGTAGAAGGTCAAAGGAAAAAATTTCAAATGCATTAGTTTAGTAACTCCAACATTCGTGTTATGAAATTAGCCAACTAAATTGTGTTTTCAATGTATGTACTTTGACTGCCCTAATCTAAAATGATAGATGCATTTATTTTACAATTCGAGGCCTTTTTTGACGTAATGCAACGAAACTTTCCGAAAATTTGAATTTTTTTCAAAAAAAATTAACATTTCAACAAAACTTTCAGCACCTAACGAAAGCACGTGGTTCGTGTAGGTAGTCATAACCATGTATATAAAGAGGTACAATTCGTATATCCTGCCATTTTGATATTTAAATTTCAAAATTTATTTAATTTATCTTTGATACAAATCTGAAATTTTAACCCAAAAAAAAAGTAAAATTTTTCAAAAAATTTTTATTACGTTAATGAAATGCAAATAATTACCGACCTTGAACGTAGAAGAGAACTCATAATATCATGCATTCGGTCAGTATAATTTTTTTACACGGGTTATTAGTAAAGAAAAGAAGTATTCTTTGGAGGAACTCGCGCCAGCAGTAATTCATCGTAGAGCATTTTTTTTCTTTTATTTTTTGGGTCAAATAATAAGTGTGAAATCTAGCAGCCCTCGCACACATCCGCCATCATTTAATCCGTTTGTCACAAAGAAGTGGTTCTATAGGTACACTTACGAGTGGGTCAAATGTGACCTAGATTTATTTAGCGATGAAGTTAGCACAACGGTACGAAGGCTAGGTCAATTTTCCAATACCACTTTTGCTCTCAGCGTCGATCTGAACCAAGCGGGGGTTACCTGTATACACAGATACATTTGCAAAGTACCTACTACATATGTATGAGGGGCACGGCGCGCCCATAAAAAAAAGAACGGGTATCGGAGGGCATCGCAGCGATCCGGGCTCTCCGCAAGATCGACACCTTTCCAACATATGACCGTCTGGCGCGGAGCGAAACTACCTAAATTTTTTTTAAAAGAAGAACAAACACATTTAATTTTCAGGCATTTATACATCAACGATTATGACGCGCCGGCGCTTTCTCTTTTCGTTAATTTATTTTAGGAATTAGCCCAATTTTAGAGTCGCTTTTACTTTTTCTTAAAGCGACAAAGTGTTTGGCAAAATAAATGCTAATTTTCGTGTGGCGTGTTTTGTAACATCATACGTGAAAAAGCGAAAGTGAAATGCGAGGAAAATGAGAGAAATATTGCGTAAATGGAAAATGTTCGTAAGATGCAGTAATATGTACGTCATAGAGGTGAGATGATGCATTTTTGGGAATTGCAATGGAAAATTGGACGAGAAATTATATCTGAAGCTGTAATAAAGAATTAGCATCGATGTTATGATTTGAAAAGAGATCACGAATACGAAACAATTTTTATTCTTATTGTTTGAGATGCGAAGGGTGTCTCAAAAATATTGTTGACTTCCCTGACCCTCCTCTTCCTTGACCGCCAACTTATAGGGATAAGATGACCTGAAATTCAGAAAACTTATACCCTTTAATTTTCTTGAATGAAATTTTTCCATGATCGATTGGCTAAAAAAAGGAAGTTGTACCTAAGGGTCTCAAAAAAGCAAATCATTTCGATTTTTCATTCCACGAGTTTTTTAAAAATTCATTTAAAAAAAATAAGCACATGAAATTTTTTCCACCAAAAACATCATTATATCTACAGAATTTCTACCTGATTCGAAAAGACTTTCATATAATGTACATGTGATTGAAAATCAGTCATGCATGGTTTGCCTTCAATATTTCGATCCCTTATTACATCTTCTGATGACAGCGTTTTAAATTTCTTGTGTTATTCTCGTTCTAATGGTGAAAAAACTATTAAGGGTTTCTTTCATCACTTCAAGGGGTCCTCTGAAAGGTCCAACCATTTCCAAAAAAATACTTTGTGAAGCGATGTGAATTGTGAAGTATCTATGACTTGTCGTTGTTACCTATATTTATGATGGTACTGAGTCCAAATTTAGATTCAATTTCTACATTTGACCCTCTTCGCCCTTTCATTACTCAACTTATATTAAAATTCAATAATATCGATAAATATTGTGTGGCGTTTAAATATTGTAGGTATATTTTCTTCTTTTGTAATATTTTCGAAGTCGCGAATTTCCACTCAATTTTGATCAAAAATTAAATATTAAAAATTAAACACCGAAAATTGACTATTAATTTATCAAAAATCATCTATAAAAATAGTTTCAAAGTCAAAAAACTGGTAATAAAGTAAAAAATTCAAGCATCAAAAATTAAACACTAATATTGAAAAATTCAAATTCAAATTTCGAATTCGAAAATTAAAATCAAAAATCAAGAATATCGCAATTTAAAAATTGAAAATCAGAAGTCAAAAAAAATCAAGCATTGAAATCGAGTACTAAAAATCATAAATCGAAAATAAAAATTTGAAAATTGAAAATTTGACATAGGTAGGTATAGGTTCCTAGAAATTCCAGAACGAAGTAAAAAATATTAAGTGTCTGAAATCAATAGAATCGAATCAAAAAACAAAAATCAAAATTGAAATCAAACATTGAAATCGAAAAATCGAAAAACAAAAATCGGTTTGAAATCAAGTACTTACTGAAAATCATAAATCGAAAATCAACATTGAAAAATTGAAAATTTGACATACCTACCATTTTAAAAGTCAACATCAAACATCAAAATTCCAAAATGAAGTAAAAAATATCAAAAATCTGAAATCAAAAATCGAAATTGAAATCAATGATCAAAATTAAACATTGAAATCAAAAAATCGAAAAAAAATCGAACATTGAAATTGAAAAATCGAAACACAAAAAGCGATAATTAAACATCGAAATCTAAAAATTGAAATCAAGTAGGTACTGAAAATCATAAATCGAAAATTAAAACGTAGAAAATCGAAAATTTGACTTACTTACCTACCAATTCAAAAATTGAAAAAAACATCGAAATTCATTTAATATCCAAACTATAAATATATTCAACATAATTTCCACACATTAAATTTATTTAAAATTATAATTCTAATTATTTTATTCTATTATTTAGATAGGTACCTACACCTATTTAAAAAATTCAGTCTAATCTCAATACAAAAAGAAAAAATAGTCTTTTCCTCATAAATATTTACTCCTTTATATTTCTATTTAAATTTTTTTAAATAAAATTAATAATAATAAAATTTAAACATGAATTTTTTAAAAAATTATAAAGTAAACTTTCCGAAAAATAAAATATCAGAAATTGGAAATCAATAATATCGAACGAATTTGCAAATCAAGTAGGTATCAAAAATCAAAAATCGAATATAGAAATTGAAAAATCTAAAAAAAATTGAAAAACAAAAATCGATAATCAAAAATTGAAAATTAAATGTCAAAATTCAAATATCAAAGAAAATCAAACATCGAAATTTATACCGAAAATAAAAAATTGTAAATAATAACGATAATCGTTCCTTCGCAATGCTTTCAAGGTTATGGGATATTTTTCAAAAAAAAAAAATCATTTTCGAGTTGTGACCAAAATTAATGATAACGGAGGGGGGGGATAAAAAAAAGGTAAAATCTCAAAACTGAGCTGAAATTTGAACTAAGCGTTCTCGAAAACATTACAAACAATATATCACACAAATTTTTGAATTTTTTCAAAATTTTGACCCAACCTCCCTCACCTTTCCCTCTTTTGAACCGATCAAACTTGAAAAAATTTCGTTCAAAAAATATTGAATTTCCAGAATCTAGTATTATTTTGTTCTCAGGCTGGTGGAGGAGGGGGAGGAAAGCCACCTGATAGTAATTTTGGAATCTTCATTTGAAAAAATTTCGTTCAAAAAAAAATTGAATTTCCAGAATCTAGTATTATTTCAGTCTCAGGTGGGGGGGGGGGCTTCCTGATTGTAATTTTGGGACCTTTTTTTTAGACTGCAATATTACACAGAATTATTGAATCATCAACTGCATTCGTTATTGTTCCTCGACGTTCCAACGCAACCATTGTTGAAATTCAGCAATATCTGTTTCATAATACTTGATTTGAATAACTCTTAAAACTAAGCATAAAACAACCAAACCATAAACTTCAATCGTAGTAAATTGATAAGTTCAATCAACGTTTTGAAAATCTTATCGTGTTTTCAATTCCAATTTCCCGATTTATATTTTCATACCTACTTCGATAAATTAAGTAACGATAAAACATACTCACCACAGCAGACTGAAACATTAAAATGAAAATATTCGCAGCATGAGCACGTGTTGATTCTGACGCTGCTACCCGCTCAAAATTACAAGAAAACTGAAAACATAAATTTCGACTCCTTAAACACTAATTTAAAATTATTCTGTGGATGTCGCCAAGATAAACCGTACAGGTGGTTGGCGGCCGGAAATTAGGTACACATTTCTTACGAAGTATAGGGTGGAACGGAAATCTGCGAAAAATTGGCAGACTTGCGACTGGCGAGGATAATTTTACTTAAGTGGTACTCACTTAATATGTAGATATGCTTTTTATGCACATTTCAACGAGGGCATAAAAAATTAGTATTAGTGACTCTCAAATTAGAAATTTTATTCAGAAATGATATAGCCCAAGCAGTAAATTTTATTGGATCAACGATCATTTTTCATTCATTTTTTACTCTTTCGGCGTCGAAAAATTCTTCAATTTTCATTTGAAAAATAGGTAACCATCTATTCACCACCTACTCTCTCATTCCGAATCAGTGACAAGTCACTGATAAACAGTCAGAATTGCAACACAGGAAAAATCAGCAAAATTCACTGATTTTCAGTGATTTTTCACTAATTATTCAAAAAATTCCACTAATTTTTCAGTAAATTTCATAAATATCTCTGAGTTTTCAGTGAATTTTCACTGATTTCTAGTGATTTTCTAGCACTGACTTGCTTTCAGTGAAAAAAATTTCACTGATTTATTACTGTGCTGCAATTTTGACTGCTTTTCAGTGTTTTTTGATAAATTTCACTGATTCAAAAATGAGAGAGTATTCTTAATTCTTCACCATGACCTCTCAAAGTACAACTTTAATTTATTTTTATTTTTCTCCCGAATATAACCAGCTTGCTCAACAAATGGACATTTATTTTTTCACGCAAATTTACGTATTATCCTGTGTTTTAGTTTTCGTGGCATGTTCTCTAGTACATTGCGATCATATACACCTAAAGCAATTTAAAAAAAAGAAAAATGTTTTCAAATTTACGATTTCATACAAAGATAAAATAGTTAAAACGTTGGAATAAAAATGTCACATAAATTCGATGGTAATACCGGTTCGTAAACGCAAGAGGGAGAAAAAAAATAAAATGGAAAATTATGTACACGAGAAAATTATGGAGGTGGTCTCAAAAGCATTGTATCAGTATCACCTGCAGATTTTATCTATTTTTTTTCGCGCAGATGAAACCTCGCCGGTTGTTTTTTCCTTAAATGAAACTGCAATATTTTTGGAAGATGACCGGCGGTGCAAGGTGATGCTTTAGAAGAAGTCGCGTAGTTATTTATTTTTATTTTTCATTCAAAATATGCACATTATAGTACATTTTAAAAATGAATCCAAGCGAAGATTTCATCAAAATGATTGGTTAGTGAAGGCAAATTGGAATTGGCAGAACCTAGATCACTTACTTACTAATAAGTTGAAATTTTGAAAAATATTAATTTTTTTCAACTTTATATGTATTTTAAGTAGGTAATTTCCATCAACTCAAATTTTTTTTAAGAATTTAAAAATTTTTCCTCATTTTTCCTCATTTGTGAGCCTGGATATAGAAACCACCCTTAGGTGTAAAAAACTGATTTCTGTGTTGACACTGATTTCGGGCGTTTCAGAAGGTATAGAATCAAAGGAGAACCTCCACTCAAAAACCAATTTTTTACACCTAAGGGTGGTTTCTATATCCAGGCTCACATTTAAAAAATTTTAAATTGAAAATTTATTCACATTTTTTACAACTTTGAACTTTTTAAAAATATTTTAAACTTCGTGTTTTTTGAAATTTCTTCTAAACCAATGAATAAAAAGAAGAAATTAAAAAAAATACTTTAATAAAAATATGAAATTGAAAAAAACTAAAACATCTAGATTAGGAAATTTTTGAGAAAATTTAAATTTAAAAAATTTTACGGCTAGAAAAAATTTTTACAGTTGGAAAAATTTTAAAATTGATGGATACAATTCTTTTAAAAATGGAGTTCAAGATATTGGGAAAATGGACTGATAAAATTTTACTGATAGAGAAATACCTAATTTTAAAATTGGATACAATTTTTATAAGAAATGAAAGAAATCGGAAAATGGATAGAAAAAATTTGAACTTGAAATAAATTTAATGCAGGATATAAAAGTTTCATTTTAAAATCAACCTTTTACCACATAAAGTAGATCAGATTCCAAACAAGCTTCTACTACAGAATCTTAATTTTTTTCGAAATTTTTCGAAAACGTTTTTCAAGTTCATCAATTTTGAATAACCTAGATCAGGGATGGCGATACCATCTGATATTCTGCTGGATCGATATTTTTGGGCGGATTGAAATCGATATTGGATCAATTTTTTTTTCAACTCTTGAGGAGTTTTCTCAAAATTTTAGTTTTTCAATTCAAACAAATCATTTTCCAAGCTCAAAAATTTTTTCCTCAAATTGTTTTTAGCTCCAAGCTTTGTTCAGAAAATTTTCCATTTACCAAAATTTTTTCAGCTATACCTAATATTTCCATATTTATGGAAAATTTTCTCAAATTTTCAACCTTAAAATTTCATTCTTTGATCCTAAAATTTTTAAAAACTTTATATCCTTTTAAAAATTTTTCAACTTGAGCAGGTACCTCAAAATTCAAATGTTTTCAATTTTTTTATCCCAAAAATCTCCATGTCGAGAAAACAAAATACCAATGTAGGAAAAAAATTGAGTGAGGAAATTTTTTATTAGAATTAACGTTGAAATTTGAAAAAAAAAATTGTGAAAAACTTTTGGAATATTGAAAACAATTTTGAGATAAAATCTTGGAATAGAGTTGAAAAATATTTATTAAGACATGATTTCATGTTGAAAAAGATTTGAGAAAAATTTTTGAACAAGGAATCTTCAAGATGAGGAAAAATATCATTGGCGTTGAAAATTTTTTGAAAATAATATGGACTTGGATCGTGAATTTTTTAGTTTCAAAACTCGACTTCGATTGACTTCTTCTCTGGTTTTCAAAAGTAAGCATTGTAAACACTAACAATGAACAAATTTATTTAATAAAAATTTCATCGAGTGAAAATTCAACAAAATTTAATCAATGCCATTGGCTGAATTTTGCTGGATTTGCACTTGATTACAAGGGAAAAAATGGTTATGGAATCTCGATGACATGTTGGTTCCAAAAGGGTTAGTTGTGAATTGGAGTATATGAGCAGAATGGTTCTTTATTTTCAGTTAGGTATTATTTCTCTTATGGTTTGCTAAAAAGTTAATTTTCATCTATCAAAAATTCAAAATTCCCTATTGTGGTTCGCAAATGTATTATGCCCCCTTGATAGATTAATAAAAATTTTGACCAAGCGATACGAAACCTGGACGATTTTTTTTTGAAAAATCACGTTTGAAAAGTTGAAAAATACCCTTTTTTTTGACATTTTAAATATGAAAAATCTCCTGGACGAGCTTAAGAAGAGGACTCGGCCCTTAGCTCCCCCTTGGGTGCGCCTATGATTTTGACTCTGGTTATTTTTCAAAAAAAATCCTCCAATTGAACGTATCACAGCAAAAAAGACATATAGAAAAAATGACATTTTTGGAAAATTGCGATTGAAGTTTGAGTATACTTTTTTAAATACTAAATTAAGGAATTGAGCTGGGGAAAAAATTTTACCTTAAAATTTAATCTTTTTGCTACAAGAAAGCAGCTCGTCCATCACTTGATATCTTTTCTATTTTTTTCTATATTGAAAACAAAAGGTTGAGTTATATGTCCTTTTTGTTGTGACAAAATTTCATTTCGACCCTTCTACGTTTGATGACGTATAATTTTTCCGGAAGTGAAAATTGAAAAAAATCTTCATACAAAAGTCAAAGAGAATGAAAAAAAGAACATTTTCGTGAAAAAAATTTCAAATCATCTCTTCAGGAAGCGGATATATCGCACTTTGAAAAATGACAACTTTTTTTCCATTTTCTTGGTTACAAAAAAATGCTAAAAATACATTTCATTATTTTTTCAAATTTATGACGAAAAATTTACTAAAAAAATACTTCATTAAAATTTTAAAATTTTACAATCATCTGCACAGTGAAAAAATTAAACATTACGCAAATTCTCGAAAATCAAGCATGTAATGTAGGTACGGAAATTGCGAATTTCGAATTTTAAAAACGCCATAACTCTTCGAGGAAAACACATTGGAAGTGGGAGGGGGCTCATTGGATAGAGAAAGCTTCAGAAAATACGAATCACTTGTCGCACCAAAAAGGACATATTCTGAGTTCTGCCCTTTTTGTTGTGACACATCCTTCAATTACCTATCAAAAAATCTGGAAATGATACCTTTCTGGAGATTTTTAGAGGTCTCACTTCACAATTTCCAAGAATAAAATTTCAAACAGCCAAAAATAATTTTTTTTACCTACAACAATATTATAGTCGCTTTTAAAACAAATCTAGAAAATCTTCATCAAACAAAGAACTCGTAACTTTCGACACGTGATAATTTACTAAAACCCTGACCTAATACATGGCGTTACAATTTGCTGCTCATTTTGTATTGCATAAAGAAGAATGTATTCCTAACCCAGAGAAAAAAAATTCTACACAGTAAATTTATCGTAACTGCATTGTATAATGTGTAGATGCTGCATACCTTCATAGTCATCGAAATAGACACGATCGCCATGTACCATGTACCGAGTGGATACATTATTAAAACTAATAATTTATGTTTTTTTAAAGCCCCTAATTATATTATAATTGCTACGTGCGCGTGCATATACATACATCATAGTAGGTTTATGCATATTCCAAACGTTTCCGCATACCTCCTTCAACGCATCATTTTCACCTACTTTTTTCGAAGAATTCATTTTGATTAATTACAATATTACATAATTTCAGCTCGAAAATAATTTCTACCACTCGACGAGTTTCCTGCCGCTTAATTTTTGAAAATTAAACCGGCTAAAAAAAGAAATAAAAAAATTAACGTAAATGGACATCGCGGTAATAAAATTTGTGCATCTTACTCGCGGTTGATGAAGTTTAACAAAGTGTTTCGCCGTTAGATGCATTGTCAAGTTTACGACTTGTGACGCGACCAACAATTTCAATGAATGGGAAAAATGCATAATTTTCATTGTTAACCGTTGCGTTGTTGGATTACTTCAACAGACATTCTGGTTCAAGTTTAATTTATCTAAATTGGCGAGAAATTCGTCCAATTAAATAGGTAGGTTAGGTACGTAATGCAAATTAAATAAGTATACTTGATATAAAAATAGGAATAAAATTAATAAAATTAAATGTATCTACCGGTGAAATAATGGTTTGAGAATTATACCTATCTATGTGTAAGGTACTAAGTATTTGTGAATATTTTCAGCACCCTTCGGAATCGGAAATGTTTATTTTATTTCAGCGACATTATCATACGTGTGGTTTGAGGTTGACTCATAAAAAAACTGGTACCAGGTGAAATTTTCTTCGTCATTTAAAAATTGACGCAGTGTTTAGTGATTAGCGCGTTACTTAAATGCTTCTTTCATTACGACTAAAGAGAAGAAAAACAAAACAGAATATCAATTATTTTCACAAAAACTTGGTTAATTTATTTTGTGTACATGTGCATTCATAAAGTGTTTACGACCTTGTTTTTCGATTACCGTGCAATTGTTATCGAAAGTGGTATCCGCAATGATTGTATGAACGATATGACTGATGTAGGTATCTCACTTCTAAGTACTTATATTCCAGTTTTTTTTTTAGATATGTAGAGTTATAGGTACGTAATTATTAAGTATTAACGTAAAATACTGAAATTCAGGACATTGATTATTATCTTCGTCTTCCTAATATCGAATAGGAAAATGGAAATGTCTGATCTCTTGGCCTACCTACCTAAAGTCATCCAATTTGTCTTTAGATTTCAATAATTCTCATTAGTTCAATCACGTTCTACATTTCTTTCTTCTGACGATATACTATATTTCCATGTAGGTACATACACTGGCGGATCTAGATTACTTGGACAGCTGTGCCAATTCAAAAGCAGGGTGCTTCATTTTATTTTATGTAGGTAATTTCTTGAAAACTATCGATTTTTTTCCAGAATTTGGACGATATTTCAAAAACTTGTTTTTTTTCTTAGAAGTGGGTAAGACAATTTTGAAAATTTTTCGAATTTTTCATAAAGTTGGTAGAGTCTTTGAAAAAATTGGACGATTTTCGTTTTTCATGCATTCAAAGAACTTTGAAAAATTGGAGAAGTATTCGTGTAAGTAGTCGATTTTCTAAAAAAATTATTCAAATTATTTTCAAAACTTGGTAGATTTTTTGCAATAAATGGAAAAGTTTCAAAAACGTGGTATTCATTTAAAAAATAGTTAATTTTTAAAACTTGGACAATTTTTCAAAAATTTGAGCAATTTTTTCTCAAAATTGAATGTTTTCCTTGGCTTGGAAAATTCTAAAACACTGGAGGTACGATTTTCAAAATTTGGACAATTTTTTAAAATTTGGAGGATTTGAAACAAATTGTCCAATTTAAGCTATTTTTCAAAAAATGATTTTTCCCATTTGAAAATTTTCCAAAACATGAATAAGATTTTCTGAAAAATTGACCATACTTATGTAATAATAGACGATTTTTTTGACCGCAGCCAACCGTAACCATTTTTTGACAAATTGACTTTTTTTCAACAAATTGACCTTATTTTGATGAATAGGCAATTTTTTCTGGAAAAAATGACGACTTTCACCGTAGCCAACTCTCGCTACCGGTTTTTGGAAAATTGACATTTCAAATAACTGTATCTATTATTTTCAAAACTTGAGCAATTTTTTTTCAATAAAAGATTTTCTAAAATATGATTGATATTTTACCAAAATAGAAAATTTTCCCAAACTTGAACAATTTTTTCTAAAATTGTACGATTTTAAAAAACTTTAACGATTTTTTTCATGGTCTATTTTCTACGCGGTTAACTTTCCAATTTTTTTCCAAAATCGAAGAATTTCCTAATACTTTGAAGATTTTTACCAATAAATAAAAAATGGTCGGTTTTCTAAAAAAATGGACAATTTTGTTCAAAAATTTAGGAAAATTCTCAAAAAATGGACAATTTTATTCAAAAATTTAGGAAAATTCTCAAAAAATGTCCAATTTTCTAAAATTTGGACAATTTTTAAAACTTGTATCATTTACTAAAAAATTGTACGATTTTAAAAACCAAGTGGAACGATTTTTTCCAAAATTAAAGAATGTTTTATAATCTATAGCAATACAAGTAACTTCTCTAAAAACGTGATCCATTTTGAAAAAAATTCATAATTTTTTTCAAAATAAGGATATTATGGCAAACTTGGATAGTATTTTATAGAATTGAGTATTTTTCGTAAAATTAAAAAATTTTTCAATGCTGAATAATTTTTTCGAAAACTGTTGGTACCTACGATTTTTAAAACATGATCTTCGGAAAGTTGCTTTTCTTTTAGGTATTCGATGCCCTAGAACTAAAATGGTCAAGTGCCACTTTTTTCAAAAATGAGATTTTTATAATTTTGGATTTAGTAAATCAAGCTGCATCGATTAAAATATAAAAAACGTAAATTTAATTAATTTAAATCTAAAAAAAAAGTGTTTAAAATTAGCGAAGTCCATAAGGGCAATGCAAATTTTGTTACCTACGTTTTTTGGATTTCCTGTAAAAAAAAAATCAATGTGGCACTTGGACCATTTTAGTTCTAGGGCGTCGAATACCTAAATGAAAAGCAACTTTCCGAAATGTAATAATTTTTTTTTAAATGGTTTATTTTTCAAAAATTTGGATGATTGTACATATTGCAAAAATGCATAAATTTCTAAAAATAGGTAAATAAGTTTCCAAAATTAAAGAATTTTCTAAAAAATGAAAACGCTATTAAATTTTTTTGGAATTTTCCCCCAATACATGGAAACTTTTCAAACGTGATCAATTTTCCATAAACTGGATAATTATCGAAAAATTGGAAACTTTTTCGATTGAATAATTTTCTTTGAAAGCGGAAAATTTTTCGATCTCGGATATTCATCAAAAAACTGTTCGAATTTCAAAACTTGGACGATTTTTAGATGTTTGGAATGCTCAGGGATGGAAACCGGAACCGGAACCGGAACCGGTTCTGGAACCTTAACCCCTAAAAAACCTTTATTTTTGCTTTGAAAAATAACTAGAACCCTTAACCCTTATAAAAACTAGCGAAAAAAATCCTAACCCATAACCTAAATGAATCTGGAAATGAATAACCTAAAACCCTTAACCCTAAAAATTTGTTTGGGTTTTGGGTTAAGGGTTTCGGGTTTTGAGGTTTCAATTTTTCATTTTTTTTCATTTTTTTCTGCAAGCAGTTCAGATTTTTGTGATACTGAAACTAACTTTTTTTTTTAAAATTGATTTATAGGAATATTTTGTAAGTTTTATGACATAGGTAGGAATATATAATGAACAGTGAGCAATTGAATATTGATCATTCAACTTCAAACGTCCATATCTTCCTAAGAAATGATTTTCAAGACCTGGGATCAATTTTATTGGATTTTCTGACGTTTTTTACATCACAACAATAAAAATTTTTGCCCGAATGACCCTAATCAAATGAGAATTTTTTTTAAAAAAACCCCAAAACCCTAACCGGAACCTTAACCCGGAACCCTTACCTTCCGGGCAACCAGTAACCAAGAACCCCTAACCTTTATTCTAAAAATTGAAAAACCTTAGAACCCTTAACCTTCATTTTTTCACGAAAACCTTTACCCAAACCGAAAACCTTTATTTTTTTATAAAGGTTTTCCATCCCTGGTTGTGAGGTAAGGTGAAGAATGGTGAGGTGAGGTTAAGTTTAGGTGACGAATGGTGAGGTGAGGTGAGTGTGTCATGGTGAGGTGAGGTTAAGTTTAGGTTAGGTTGGAACAGCTTTTTTTTCGGAACGAGCCGAAGGCGAGTGGTAAGTAGAGATATCGAAAATGAGGCACGAGCCGAAGGCGAGTGACTCCAACACCAAAAGATTTATATTATTTTGCAACCTCATGGTTTTGTACTCCCGATCCTGCAAAATGCTGTGATTGGTCGAGTTTTGCGGTCGCTAACGCTTATACTCTGTCCAACTTAAGAATACCCGTCAATCAAAATCCAGTAGACAATTCGGTATACCGAGGGGAAAGGAAAAAACATCGATTCACATAGCACAGCATAACGCGGCAGATGAATTGTAACACTCGACAGAACAAAATTGATTCTTTTTCTTTTTTTTTAATAATTATTATTATATTTATCGTATCATTATCAAGAACCATTGATTAATTTGAAATATTACTGTTTTAAAAATAAATCTTCAAGACATTACTCACATTCGAAGTGTGGATGTCTCTTTGATTGACGGGTATTCTTAAGTTGGACAGAGTATAGGCTTAGTTACTTTTTCTGCCCGCTCCACCCTTCACTTCTTTTCGGTATACTGCGCTCCAATGCAGGGCTGCGAGAACAAGGAAAATCTGTTCTCGTTCTCAGTTCTTTCGTTCCCAAAATCAAAAAAAATCATATGTTCGTTCGTTCGTTCGTTCTTCCTAGTTGTTCTACTGGTTCTCCGTTCTCGTTCTTGTTCTTTTCAAAAAGCTTGTTCTTCTGTTCTTGTTCCCGTTCCCGTTCTTTTGATGTTTTTTCAATAATTTTGTAGGTAGAGTTGCGTAAAATCAACTTCAAACCAATAAAATTAAAAAAAAATTTTAAAGTAAAAAAAAAACATGAAAAATTCGGAATTTTAACAAAAATTTACAAGAACGAGAATGAACCTGAAGATCAGAGAGAACAGTTCTCGTTCTTTTGTTCGCGAACCACAACTAAAATTTCTGTTCTTTCTTTTGTTCTCTGTTCTTTTAAATCTTTTTTTTTTAATGTTCGTTCTTTCGTTCGTTCTTTGAGAAAAAGCTCTGTTCTTCTGTTCTTTGTTCTTGTTCTTCGTTCGTTCTCGCAGCCCTGCTCCAATGTCGACTAAAGAAGCTCAAATGCGAATGAAGAACAAGGCTAGATGAAAAATCGACAGTTCTTTTCCCGGTATCCCACCGCCACCGTCACGCGGGAGAAGGAATTTTTTCAAAATCAAAACTAGTGCTAGTTTGATTTGAATTTAGAATGAACTTTTAGACTTTTGCTTCACAAGGTGTTGAAATTTTTCTACTCAATCGATTAAGAAGATCTGAATTTTATTTAATTTCAAAAATCAAATCATGAACTTTACCAGGTGAAAGTTTTGTCTATTGTCTCGAAGATTTTTTGAACCTTCATTTTCTGTCATTGTCAATCCAAGCCCTGTTTTGTTCTGTTCCAAGAATCTACTGCATTGATTTTTGTTTCATTTATGATTTAACTAGTGGTTAAATCGTTACTTCACAGAAAATTCAGCAAATTATCGAAAATCCTGGTTTACTATTCAACATCCTCTCCACGACTTTTTCATTCTTTTTCAATTTCAAAATTTTTGATTTTTAAAACTTAAAAGACATAAGGGATGAGATCAATGAATAATTACTTTTGGTATGGCAATGGTAATTTAATTAGTGTTTGGTGAAGTGTAGTGTAATTTGCCTTCAAATTGCAATTATTACATACATAAAAAACTGGTATTCCGATGGAAAATGAAAATATACGATAGTTGAATATTTACTTCAGTTACTTTCATCTCTTATAAAATCGTTATTAAACCTTTTGGAGATAGCTACTATCTAGAAACTACAAAGAAGGTTCGTTTTTCTTTATCCAAAATCATATTGGAGTAACGGCTCATGTTTTATCACATCTTTTCTACAATCTTCGGAAACTAAATGAACTAAATGCTTAAAATTCCGAAGAAAGCACTGAAAATAATACATACAATGGAATATCTCTGTACTTGTCTTGTTTTCTGAAATGCACAGGAAAGCATGCATTTTGTAAGAACACAGAGAGATTTCAATTTCCAACAAAAAATCGCCAGAAAAAATACGAACAAAACTAAAGTAATAACTACCTAGGTACTTAATGCCTACATGCCTACCTATCTATCTATTGTTCCTAAAAAATGAAAAAAAAACTGAGTTTTCATATTTTTTGAATAAAAAATATCACAAAAATACATGTATAATCCTTAAATCTCAAGAAATGCGAATCATCGTATCACGATAAAACCCAGCGCCTTCTGAATGAACACTTCGCTCTGGAATAAGTATCACGATGATCTTTGAAATATTAATCACACTGAGCATTGTACATCTTCCACGGATGCAACGATTGATGTCTGGTTAAATCATGCTTATAGGCGAACGATTTATCGCAAATGGTACACTTGAATTGTTTCAGCGCTCCAGAAAAATGATTTGTATGTATATGATATAAGAGCTCAGTTTTCACACCACATTTTTTACCACAATGAGCGCAACAGAAAGGAGTATTTTTTTCATGAACAATTTTAGCGTGCCTTCTCAAATTGCTGGGATGATTGAAACATCGGTTGCAAACGGAACATTTATAAGGTTTATCCGATCCATGCGTCAATTCATGTATTTTCAAATTCCCTTTCACATTGAACTGTTTGCCACAAATCGCACACTGGTACGGTTTTCTCCCTTCGTGTACCCTACGTATATGATACATTAAAGAGCCCTTTTGTGTATAATCTCGACCGCAAATATCACAATGTGAATCTGATACAAACCAATCAATAAAATTATTACGCGATATTGACGAATTCTTCAATCAAATCGAAATTGGGCACTTACACAAGGGTTTGGGTTGTCCATCGCAAGTTGGACATTTTAGTGGTTTTGGTTCGGTGTTTTTTACTCTGAACGATTTACCACATTTTTCACACAGAACAGACTGCATACGCGAACGAGAACGTCGTTTCTTGGAAGAAGATTTATTTGACTTTGTCGCAGATATCGGACATTTCGATGGTTCGCTGAGAGAATTCGATTCGTTAATACGTTCACCTGATACGAGTAAACAAAAATTAAAGAATAACTAATCGTTGACGAAACCAAAATTTCAATAATTCGGCCGTCTGTACAACTCACACGAAACTTGATCTTGGATAATCGAGTCGTGTTCATTAATCGCCTCCGACGATAAACTTTCTTCTTCAGGTAAATCAGGAAAATCTACTCCTACGAAAACAAACTCATCATTATCGCCTGCGATACCAACCTTCGATTCTGAAAAAATTACCGATTTTAAATTAAAATCCTTGGTTTCGAATGAAATTTAAAAGCTAAGACGATCAATACTACCGTTCGCAGAACTTTGGATTGATTTGTCGAGTCGTCTGGATTTTTGATTTGTTTTATCAGGTTTAGGTATTTCACGAAGTAACCGACATAATTTTTCCAATAAAAAATCCAAAGAATCGCGTTCGTCTTTAACTTTCTCACATTTCAGCCGTTTTCCTTTCAATATTTTGCGAACATCTTTCAACTCTGATTGCAATGAAGCTATAGCTCCGTTGATTTGACTGAGCCATGATTCAATAGAACACTGACATTTGTTACTTGACGAGTTAAACTCAAGTCGGAGATTTTCTAAATGTTTTGCAAAACTGTAAGTTAACCAAAACAAACACCAATTTTCACATTAGATCTTTGAATTGTGACAAAGTAATGACAAACTAACTCACTCGAGAAATTCTTTGACGGTATTTTCCTTCAATAACTTTTGATAACGTTTTGAAACAATATCGTGCTCCAAATTTGACAATGATCTCTTCGTAAGCAGAATCTAGATGAGATTTCAAAAGTTTACATTCAGCGGTTATATCGGCGAATTTCAAGCTCAACGTTTCTTCGTCATCTATATACCTGTATGTTTAATTGAACCAAATTTCAGGGTGTCAAAATAAAGTATCGAATTTTTTATAAACTAACAATATTCGTTATTTATATATAAACTCCAAATAGAAGGGGTAATAATTAATAAAGTAATTAATATTGTAACGTTGGTTTAATTCATCATACTTAGTTGTTAACGAGGTGATATCTTCTTTAATTGCATTCAATCTGGTTTCGAAATTCTTGGATTCGTTTATTATTTGGATGAATTTCAACTGTAAAGTTTTCCGATCGTTTACATACCTAATGAACAGTAAATATCGTTTAGACTTCGGTATTGTTTGATAAAATCATGTCATATGATTTACTCACTCGTAAAATTCTTGAACGAAGTTGTTGTTCAGTAATACTTCATAGAGACGAATTAAATCAACATGTTCAAATTTTGAATTGATAATATCATCGTACGCTGTGTGGAGCCATGATTTTAAAATTCTATATTCTTCGTTAGGAGCAATTATTTTCAAACGGAGTTCTTCGATGAGTTTTGCATAGCTATAAGCATTATTAAAAACATGTTTATTATGATCAAGGCTTGAGTGAATGTTGATTTCGACTTACGAGACGAATAGGGTAAAGTTGCTTTCTGATAGAGAAAAGCAGCGTTGTATCATATCGTTGCAGTCGTATAAATCTCCTCTGTTTCGAGTCATGGTAGTTACTTATGGGTATAGGTGCTAGAAAGATAATTTGAAAATCAAAAATTTTTAGTATCACAGGAGTTTGATATCTTACAATATGAATATACAATGAATGTCTACTTACTCTGATACAGTCAGTCGGTCGAATTTGGTAACTTCATTTTTAAGCTTTCTAAAAACAAAAATTAACAATCATGTGGGAATTGAAAATAAATTTAATTTGAGCGAACTTTTATTTCAAATTTTTTAAAACACTTGAAAAATGATAACAAATGATGAGCGGGTTGTATATTCTCAACTTGTTTGGCTATGAACACTTGTGATTGGTCGAAAATAGCTCCTTTATGACATCATTCAGACTCTAGACGAAACATTAGCCTTTGTTTCGCAGCCAATTCTGTTATTTTATTTTATTTTACTTACGGAAGTAATAAAAATTGATACTATAATTGAATGAATAAAGTATGATATATTTGGGTAAAAATAACTTACGAATAAAAATACACGATAATTAAAAAACTTTATCCCTCCCTAAACTCACTATTTAAAAAAACGTATTAGGAATTTAGGAGTCAACTGCAAAGGTGTTCGGTTTTCTTCATTCAAAATCGTAGTACTGATAAACAACTTGACCACATCTTCTCTACATTCTTCACAAGCTAAATGCCTGAAATCGTAAAGTCATCGTTTAAATACCACAACCTATAAATTTATCAATCTTAGCACTCAAACAAAATAATACATACAATGGCGTATTCTCGTATTTATCTTTAATATCTTCATCAGCTCTAGAACCGCAATCAAGGATCATGGAAACGACAGCTATAACACCTTTCAATTTTCGATCAATTTACACTAACATTGAGAAGTACCTAGAAATAAAGAAAAGAAAACGCGAAAATTTAAAAAAATTGTGTGTTCAATGCCCAAAAAGCGCCTTATTCACCAGTTGGGAAAATGTCAGGGTGGAGAGAGACAGAAGCATGTATGATATGACGAAGAGATTAAAAATAATCATTGCGCCATTTTAAAGATGCCTCGGCTCTGGCATCAGGTACCAATTGACTTTGAACGGCATCTAATACGTTCGACGAGGCCTAATTGGCCAGTATGATCGGCGTTAGGTCAGTCAAAGGAATTTTTTGTGAGGACTCAGCCGACAGCTCCTACTTATTTGACTTCGTGTTCGATGCTTGCGACACGAACCAACCTTTTTGCGGTTTCGCCGAAGCCCCGCGAATAAATAACAGGATACGAATTGCCGAAATCCTCGTTGAAGTGTTTTTCATTTGTGATACGAGCACATCAAGCTCTCGAATTTAATCATAGTACTTATTCGAAGCACTTTTGCCAAATTTTAAAAAACCTCAAAGTCTCGACCCCTTGATTATAGTTTTCAAGCCATCCGATTACCTCTTCCACTAAGAGCAGAGTTGTAGCAACGCCTTCTGGAATATCGGCCGGTTGATTGTACTTATGATGATGACGATTCTTGCTATGGTCATTTTTACCACTGGTACGTTCGTAATTACACAGTTGTCGAATACTTGGTGCCGGTGACACGATATCGAACGCAGTTTCCGTTATGCTGTGTAAAATATGAGAAAAAAGACTTTCACGAACCAATAATATAATTAACAGGGTCCGGTTATACAATAATACACCTGCGGATTATTGCATCTTACCGAGAAAGTATTGTACTACGTTATAATTATATCGAGAACGAACCTGAATGGCGTAAACGATTCTGGCGGTCAGTTCCAAAGCTACCATAGCGGTCGAAGTTGATTTAGAGTTCGCTGCTCTTTGAGGACCGCGTATGATTCGGATATTTTTTCTAATAGGTATTGTTCTATAGGTAACGAAAACAGTTCACAAATACCTTTCACTGTTAAAAAAAAATTATTCTTTATATGATACGAGAAATTCAGGAAGGGAGGAAACAGGAGAAGACTGCAAATTCAAATTTTGAGGTAAAAAAATTCTTGGGGTGGGGAAGAGGTCCAGATACATTAGGAGTATGAAAAAAATCAATAATAGTAAATGTCTCATCAGAAAAAATCTTGAACTGTTTTCTATGAATGAATTGTTGAAAAAATTCCAAAATCGAACATGACAATTTAAAAATTCTAATAACAAGAGAAATAAGGCAACTGAATGAAAAATAAATATTTGAAAAATTAATTTTTTGACCCCCTCCTCCCACTGCTCCATACAAAAAAATTGTTCAAGAATTTTTTTTCAAAAACTCAAAATCAACATTATCATTTCTATGTTCCATACAGAATTTCATTCAAATTCACAATAAAATACTTACAGAACTGAATCAGGGAATACATAGGTCCAACTCCTCCCAAAATCCTAAGCAATTGATTCTTCTTATCTTGCAACTTTCGGTTAAGACGCATGAGACAAGTTTATCGATTCCTAAAATCCTGTACCAGAAAAAATCAACAATATTTCTCAAATAATTCATTTCCCAAGTAGGTACTTGAATTTTCCAATAATTTGTATCAATCTTACCCACGCCTATTACACAACCTCTTGAGTTTCAATTCGGAGCAACTGAGTTGACCAAGATTCATAATTAGGCCAGCCAAAGGTCCATGACACATGTCGACACATTTGCCATCGTAATCGACCCTGATCGGTATTTTCGGCGAATATATGAAACTCTTGAGATAAAACCAAACATATGAAATATCATCGTGAGACTCAAGTAACTCGAACAAACGTAATGAAAACTGGCGAGGTTGGTAGAAGTACATACGTACATCGGTAGATTGTCTTTCGTCTAGTTGAACCATTAAAGAAGAAGAATCAGCTACCTACGTTGACGTTTTCTATGTTCATAGCCGGCTGAGGTGGTTTAGGAAGTGTACTTGAACTAACAACTGGTGATTTTTCTTCTTCTGTAAAAAATTTCAAGGAATGAATTTCAATTTAGGGGGAGTGGGTAATTTATGAAAAATCGTCATTGTGATCAAATTTTGGTCAATTTTAAATATTTTGTTGGACCTAAGAAAAAAATTAAAAATTCATCTCCAATTTGATATTTCCTTTCAATACCTGATAATTTTAATTTCAACAAAAAATGATAAATATTTTCTAAACGTTGTGTAACTGTAACTTGTTTTGAAGAAAAAGTACAATTTGTGAAGTCAAATGAAATATTAAAATGAAATCACACAAATGTCAAAAAAGGGGGGAAAATACAAAATTTTATAAAACAATGTTCACAATTTTTTTGATCTTTTTATTATTTTAAAAAAGTCATTTTTTTTCTAATGCAAAAACATATCCCTGATATGGAAGCTTTCCGCTAAGGGAAACACTGAAACAATGTTACCTTTGGATCCTCCGGTAATCTCCCCGACGAATTTGATGAAAAATAACAGTCCAATGCTATAAAGATATGTGGTTTATTTGCAGGCAAACGTAGTTTAAAAGAGGCTCGCCTTCACAGCCACTAACGTAAAAAATATTCGCTTCGTTGAAAAGTAATTGGATTTCTTCAAATTGTCCTGGAATTACATTTCTCGAAGATTCCTAGAAAATGAAAACGGATTAGCATAAATTCTACATAAAGAAAAATGATTCAAAGTCCCGAGAATTTATCAAAATACACGGAGTAAATAAATAAAATTAGAATTCAATTCGGAAAGTTTTTTCATAAAAATTATCTTCGAAACATACTCTGGCATGAGGAAATATGTACGTCCAAAATACCGTGAGCAGCAAATAACGACACAGCTATTTGACTCCGCTGATGTCTGGAGGCTTTTTTTTTCTGCTCCCGGTGATCTTTTTCGCCGTCAAACAGTACATTTTCATTTGTATCGTCTTCTTCTTCCCTATGTGTATCTGTAAAAGTAAATTTTAGGACAAGTTTGGTTGAAATGTTGAATCACGAGGTCAATTCCTCACTTACGAGTTTAGCTGCAGATTTGCACATCGAAAAATTTGTAAACATGTTCGGCGAATAAGTAGTTAAAATTGAACTTCACAGTTTGGCCACCGAATTCCTCGAAATTATTGGAGAAAGTTTTATTGGATGAGCGTGGAGTCCATAGGCCGATATGGGTGCAGAAGCTGTGATCGAAAAATCAAATCGTTGATAAAGTTAGAAAATCAGTTTCAAAGGACGAGAGGAAGTTAGTTTCGAAAATTGGAATTCACCCATCACAAATAAGTTGGTGGAAATGCTTAGAAGGTATCTCAACGGTAACGGAAGGTAGTGTAACGTCTATTTGTAGCGAAGCGTTGTGACTGACGTCTTCGATGAATTCTCCGATTTCTTCTTTACTTCCGGGTAAAATGATTTCGCCGACGTCTCCTGAATTATTCAATTAATTAATGAATTATTCGTTGTAAGGAAAGGAGGGTAATATTTAATAAGCGTACTTACTGTTCGGAATAGATTTCGAGCTATTACGCTCACTTTCTTTCGAATGAGAGGGATCTCTCAAATAGGATGTATCGCTTTCTGTCATGATTATTTTATTCGTAAATGGGGACGGTTCTTGTTTCTGAGTCTGCATAATCGACTGAGCCACCAAAGTCTCCGGCTCGACGTCCATTTCTTCTTCCAGTTCAATGTACCTATCCGACTTTTGGGTGTATTTTCAACACCATTCTGTAAATTGACGAAATCGGTCAAATAGTCATTTTAAAAATTCTGTACATGAATTAAATTTTAGCAGAAGTTCTCACCTACGCCATCCAAATCCTCTTCCTCCATTCGGTAAAGACATACCAAACTTGTCATCCATTTCTGATAAAATTAACGGAATCGGGTTATCAGTATTGGCCTCCTGAAAATGTAAATTTTAAGCACATACGATTACAATTACAAATTAAAATTTCCCAATCGATCACATAATAATGGAGAAAAAATTGCTACCTGAAAAAGTACTCCGACAGATTTACACTGCACTTCGTAATTCTGCGTTAATTGATGCCCACAAATATTCTAAACGCTGGTTTCGGTCAACTCGGAGAATAAAATATCGCCGTAGAG